>BHFT01029348.1:27179-54616 GCA_004320025.1 Laticauda laticaudata
GGGGGGGGGGGGGGGGGAAATCACATAGATGTACATGTTGTAAACAACAAAGACATGTTTTGTATAATGATCTGAGCTGCCTTTTACTTACAGCATTTAATTTGAACCTCTGTCCCAAGAATGAAAGAAATAGCTGAAAGTTTTCTTCCTTGTTCCAGCATCATTTATTGGCTATTTGCACCAGTAAGAACAAAGTCCAGTTTAGACTCAGGCCAACAACTACAATACAGTTCTTGTAAACAAATTCCAGAGAGGAACAAAAACTCCATAGTGCAACCCTCTTCTATTGGGACAATTTCTTGCAGTTTTGAAGAAATGGCTGAGAAAGGAACAAAATTGGGCCGGTTTCATCTATCCCTGTTTACCAAAACTCTGCAGAAAGATTGTAATTAAGACAAGCATGATAATTTCTCCTTTGAGTAATTCTCATCTGCTACTGTCTCTACCATTCATCCCCAATCTTCCATTTTATTTGGTATTTGATTTCCAAAGGAAGTCAGACAAGTATTGGTCTGTGTGAGACCCAGCTGTCTTTACATACTTGCATATTCCTACTTTCATGTGAGCTATGATCCATCATAGCTGAGTGCAAAGACCCATAATTCATATAACCAAAGTTTATTTCACTGTCTCTTTTGCAAACACACCTCCTTTATGAACAGCAATCACCTTGGGAACAAAGAATCAACAGTACAATTTGCTTTCAAAACCCTACAGTTTTAATTTACCCCAAAGCAGCAACATTTCGATTGTTTTCATCCATATGTACATAACTATTAAAAAAGCAGAAGCCCTGTTTTTACTTATCATTTTAAGTCAATATTTTGTCCTTCCAAAGACAGCTATCAGCACTCTATATAGCTATGCCGTCCTTGCTCGAGATAAGGCATAACACTCGGCTCTGCTGAGTGAGGGGAAAAAAAATCCTCCATAAAACAGAGTGAACATTGGCCGAGGAGACAACCTTACGAAGAAACGTCATCGAATCGGCTATTGAAAAGGCGGCTCCCATGAATTGCTTTCTCTCATAGTCATGGAAGAACGGGGGGGAAAAACTACACCTCCCAGCATCCCTCTGCAAGGCCTTGTACTGCGGAACAAAACATTCGGACGTTAGTAGGAATTCAGGATTCTGGGATAGTTGTATGTTCGGATTCAAGGAAGTTATCTAAAGAGTTTCAGTTTAGTTTTAGGAAGATAGGATCTGAATATAATCTTTGTCTCCTTTCACACGACGAAGGACGGAGCAACGTGCATGACTAACTTTCTGCGGAAAGGTAAGTCTCGGTTTGTCCCCTTTCATTTTGGTTGGAGGGGGGAGGGGAGGAGGAGGAAGGGACGGGGTTCCAAATTCCCACAACTCTGTTCAGAGAGAGAGATACTTGCGATTATCTATCTAACGATCCGTTGCTGTTCTCCTGCATAAGGATGGCCTTTGCCGTGATGATGCCTTTCTGTTCCAGCCTTAGGCTACGAGTAAGGACTAAGCTCGAGGTAGTTAGAAGTCGCACCGAAAGTACCACTGGAACCCTCTACAGATCAGCCAAGGGGATCCTTTCAGTCTTTTGATAGAAATGTGAGTTCACGGATTGGAAGGAAGAGGCGTTTTGGACTTAGTTCCCGCCGAAGGGTAACGAGCTAACGTGGCCAGGGCTCGGTCAAGGTGAGAATTAGAGGCAATTTCCTGGAGGCTTCCTGGGTGCAAGACACGTGAAAGGCTCTTTAGATAATTCCCTTCCCCCGTTATAGGGTTAATTCCCCAAAACTAAGACAAGACCATTCTCTTTTCGATTCAAGTACTTCTCACCGGCTTGGACGGTTATGAATGCAGTAACTGGACAAACCTAAAATACTGTTTCCAACTGTGTTGCTCTTGCTTCCCATAATAGTTACCCTGTTTTAGTTCTGCTGTCTTCCCTGATACATGGAAGCACCCGTGTCTGGAGATAAACCACACCCCAACTTCAAATAAGTGTGGCTTCTGCATAATCAGGGAATAAGGCTTCCTGCATTCTAGGGCAAAGAATTGAGGGGGAACTGCCTGGTCAGGATCTCCCATTAACTTTGTTATTCTCTATATTATGGTCATAATCTAGTTCAGGGGTCTTGTTCAAACTTGACAGCTTTAAGACTTGTGGACTTCAACTCCCAGAATTCCTCCTCCAGTCATGTTAGCTCAGGAATTCTGGGAGTTGAAGTCCACAAGTCTTAAAGCTGTCAAGTTTGAAGACCCTTGACACAAAATACAAAATATTTAGGCATCAGTTAAAGGTACTTTAACACTGTGTGGTAGGTGCCTGTTTTATAAATCTGGACATTTCCAGTATGAAGTGGTTTTTTTTCCTGTCTAAATGTGAGGCAAATTGATAGCTGCAAGCTGTAGCAATTGTGCTTAAATCATTTATTAAGCTGGACTCAGTAGAATGTCTAGTTTGAAGTAACTGGAGAGACATAAAGTGAAATCAACTCTATCTTTAAAATCCTAAGACAATTGATTTTTTATCAGAAGTTTAAAAGAAGTTTTACAGCTTTGAAATCCTTGACAGAAAGGTAGGATATAAAAATAGAGAAAGCATTGATTGGCAAAAACAGATTTTTTTACTGTTATAAAGTATTTGTTAAGCTGTGTTCAGGCAAAAGTTTTCCACTGGTCTCTGAAGAACAATGTGAAAATTAAAATTATTAAAATGCTTAAAGAAAACTAGAAACTGGTGAAAAATAATCATTCACTGGAAATACAGTGCTTTGCTTCTTTTATGCTGGGAAACAAATAGTTTTGAGCACATAACTTAAAAGTTACTGAAATCATATTTTGTATGTTGCATCGTACAGACTTCCCTGAAGAAAAAGAAGTCTATGTCAGAGAGGCAGATGACTCTTCAGCCCCCCAATGTAGAAAATATCTCAGCCAGACTTCAACAGGATGAGGCAGAAAAAACAAAAGAGGATTCTTTGGGAGAAAAACTGTCAAATTCTGATAAACTCCTCCTTGGAACAGAGGATAGTGATGCTACAGAAGATAGTGATGCTACAGAGTGCATTGTAAGACTTCCATCTGATTTTGCTGGTTTACCTGATAGTTGTGTAGATACAAATTTGTTGTGTTCCACCCATACTGACCACCTAGATTCTCAGAAAGAGGAAAAATCTTTAACAGAGACTGTTCCAGAAGATAAAATCAATTCACAGGGCCAGCAAAGCCAGCACTCTCCGAAACATACTGAAGAAACAAAAGAAGATGGTTTGGACAAGGAAAATGAAACAATTCAAAATCTTAAAGACATAGAGAAGACATACCCAGGTAAAACAATTAATGAGAAAATACAATAACATATTCTATTAAATGTATCAAATATATTTTAACTGCAAACATATAAGACAAACGGGTTTGACAGACTCCCATGTAAAATTAGACAAGTGGAATAAAATATTTGACATTGGTCAAAGTTTCATAAACATGATTCTAATTACATTTTTCGAGTTGCAGTTAGTGCTAATAAGTAAACTTGTTGCAGTGCTTCTTCAGATAAGAACTTTGCTAAGATTTATAAACTATAAAGAGTAAAGGTTGCTAAAAATCCCTTTTTAAGGTAGTACATGTTTTAAGGAAAGATATCACTGCCCAATAGACTGAGTGTACTATTTAGTTCTGTACACTTACTATAAAATCAAAACAAAGCTGATCAAATAAGCCATGCAGTAATTAATTAAATTCAAGTCTTGATAATATAATTTGTAGTAGTCATAACTGTTTATTTACTGTGTAAAACAAAGGGTGTTACACCTAAGTCAAGTAAAATGAAAAAATCTTGCTATAACTAGGGACCATGAAATCTTCATTTAAAAATGGTATTTTAATACAGCCTTTGCAGTCCAGGAAATGTCTAAATTGAACTATTGTAAAACACCGTAAGATTTCGTTTACATCTGCTGTTGCATCTGCTGTTTCAATAGAATTGCACATGTTGCACAGCATATAACTGCTGTATATCTATAGAAAATAGTAAGACTGGGACACTGAGATAATTTGCTAAGCTGTGACTTGCTAAATAAATTATGGTGACTGGGTTCATATAACAAACTAGGAGCAAATCCAAAGAAATTATAGAATGGTTTGGTATGATGTTTCAACTAGGAACATAGAATGGTCACAAGACTTGAGAAGGTTGAACTATTGCTGAACTTTCACTGATTACTTAAAGATTAGGGCAGGGGACCCCAACCACCAGGCCGTGGCCCACTACTGGGCAATGAGCTGTAAAGAACCAGGCCACAGAAGCAGCTGGCAAGTGTGGATTTGCGCATCCCCACTTGCACAAGCAGCAGGTAAGCCCATTTGTGCGAGTGACATGTGCGCGTGCCCACTGCTTGCACAAATGGAGTTGCATGCGTGTGCTTGCTGACCACTCACACAGAACCATCTCTTCCCTCCCATCTGAAAGGTTGGGGAACTCTGGATTAGGACAGGTTTCTGGACTTTGGCTCCTCAGTTATTAGACTGTAATATTCATAACTCATATCCATTGACATACAAGTGAGAAGATCTGGGACCAATGGTTGAAAAATCTTGCTGTACTGATTATTAAAATTATATAATTAGATTTATAACTGGACAGGTTGTTTGTCATAATACTGCTATGCTTTTTTTTCTGAAAAGATGTACAACATATGACATCCAAATTAACGTCTGAAGTCTGTTCTTGGAAGACAGTTGAATGTCTTACATCAGAAGTAAATCAACAGAACTCAATTAAGAAGCTGGTAATAAATAATTCTCAGTCTCATCAAGATAATGGTAAGTATATTCTTGATTTTTTACAAAGCTGATCAAATAAGCCATACAATAATTAATGAAATTCAAGTCCCGATAATATTTGTGGTAACCCTTGCTCTTTATTTTATTTTTATTTTATTTTTATTTTATTTTATTTTATTTTTAGATTTATTTTTAGATTTATTTTTAGATTTATTTTCCTGGGTAAAAAAGAATGTTACAACTAAATCAAGTAAAATGAAAAAAGCAATATCTTGCTCTAAAAGGGACCATGAAATCTTCACTTAAACATGATATTCTAATACATTAGAAGCTTTGCAGTCCAAAAGTACAAAGAAATTCTTTGTCTATGCATATGGAATTTCATAAAACAAAGCAATACTTAATTTATTCTGCTGTTTTGATGAAATTGTACATATTGGGTTTAACTGCTCCTTGCCTACAGAAGATAGTATGACATAGTTGTTAAGCTGTGATTTGGCTGGGTTCACATAACAAAGTAGGAGGTTTGGTGGAAAAAATTCTCTTGAAGCCAAACAAAAGATATTAATACAAAAAGGGGGAATTGAACCTGAACTGTTTGGGGGTGGGAATTAGTTACTAATTAGTTACTGTCTTGAGATGGTCCCCTTGTCTTTGAGATGAGATATTTCCATTAACAATAAATTACTTAAGTCTTAAAAAGTCTTAAGCATGTGACTTATGTCCTTGTGTGAGACTGTTTTCTGATTGGTTTTCTGTGTCTTCACTCTCCGTTCCCTGCCCTTAATTATTAGGCTTTCTCGGCTATGGAGTTTTTCTGGCAATAATGGTGGCGTTGATTGCTATTTTCATAAGTTGCCGTTGTTACTACACTTTACACCCTCCAAATATGCCGAAAAATCCAGTGGTGGAAGTCTTCCTATCAAAGTTCAATCCACTGAAAGATATCTTCCCAGGTCAGAGTCCTCAGCTGTGGGGACGAGTACGGAAAATATTACAGAAACACCTTAATACATCCTACCACACAGAACCAGCTATCTTAATCTTTACTGCTGCCCAGGAAGCTAAATCAACTCTGAAGTGCCTGAGCACCCAAATTGCCGGTGCCTATTCATCATCCCTGGGAGGCAGCACAGTCCAAGTAGATGGAATTTCTAAATCCACTCTAAGCAATGATCTTGCAAAGCTAGAAGTTGATGAGGAGCTGAGTGTTGGTTTCCATGGAGAAGGAAAGGCAGCAGTAGTACATCATTTTGAATCCCTGCCTGCAAGTTCCACCTTAATCTTTTACAAATACTGTGACCATGAGAGTGCTGCTTTCAAAGATGTGGCACTGATTCTGACAGTTTTGCTGGAGAATGAGAAGTTGGATCCTAGCATTAGCCTACAGACTGTGGAGGAAAATGTGCGAGACTTCCTCTGGGCCAAATTCACAAATTCTGATTCACCCAGTTCTTATGATCTTATGGATACTGATAAGCTAAGTGGGCTCTGGAGCCGCATATCCCACTTAGTCATGCCTGTTTGTCCTGTGCCATTTATAGAAGATAATGGCTGCTTTTAACAAGTGGGGAATAAAGAAGACTTCACTTTTAAAAATTAAAGGAAAAAGAAGAACCAACTTTCCATCTGCAGTCTTCTGAAAAATTTGCACAAATCAGATTCTTTTTGATTGCCTGAAAGGACTAGAGGTATTAAGATAAAACAAACTAATTTTAAATAAATCATGTGATGTTGATTTTGATTATGGCTTTCATAACAAACCAGAAAAGAAATTACTGAATTATTTTTATTGTTGAGTTGGCATTTGCAATGTAATTTGATGAAATATGATTAACGAGTATAGTTTGCACATTTATATATTCAGAACAAGCTTGCCATTGGAGAAAAATGGAAAGCCTACTCTTAAATTTTTTTCTCAGTGTCTTATGAATAGAATGGATAGCTTAACCTAGAACTACTAATTGGCATGTGAGAATTCTAGTAATTAACTAGTGATTATGTGAACTACTCCTCCTAAGCCAGGGCTGTCAAACTCGCAGGCTGTGGGCCAGAAGCATGATGTGCTGGTCATGCCCACCCCCGGTTTAGCCAAGGGGAAAAAAGTCACGATATCTCACATGACTCGGTCATGATGACACGAGTTTCACACCCCTGTCGTAAGCAAACACTACAGAGTTCAGCATATTTGCACAAGATCTCCTTATACAAGTTCAGTCAACTTACTGAAAATTATAAGTTGATAGTAAGCTAATTGCAAAATAACTAGGTAATTTTCTGAATTTAGGCAGTTAATATATTGAATTTATAAAAAGGTTTTTTTAATATAGACTCCACGGATTGAGATGTCAAATAAGTCAAATGCACTGTATTTGTGCATCTAAGCATATTTTCTAAATGGTAATTCTAAAATTGGCCTTTACTGTAATGTGATATACTACAGTATTTCTATATATAAAGAAGCTGTTATATATTGATTTCTTCTCAGTTTTGGTGATTTTCAATTTATGGTATAAACTGCAATTCCTTCCAAAGATACAATATAAGTATCCTATTGGGAACAGAATATGATGTCAGTATACCATTTCATCTAGTTTAGTATTTTTTTCAGCCATTGATTATCTACTTATCTGGCTATTTTGACACTGAAGGTGACTAAGAATTCTTACAATTACTATTGTAAAAAAAAATGACGGGTATAGTTGGAAAAGCTACCTTAGAAATTACATAAGTATAATACAATTCCTTTCTAGTAATAAATTGGGAGTATCTAGTTAGTGACTACAAAGTTCAGAGAGTTTGGAAAATTATGTAGTTGCTTCACTGAAGTGATACTGGGTTAACAAACACAGATGTCTGTAAAGAATTGACAGCAAACATATGGTAGCTGCAGTACATAGAAATTATTTTCATTTTATTTAACTTTATTGAAAATGAAATTGGAATCTTCCCTTGCAGACCATGCTACATATATTTCTATACTTTGTGACAGTTACAATCTACATGAGAATCTCCATTCTGTTTTAGTAAGTATTTCTCCTGGACAAACAAAACTGAATCTATTTTCATTTGAAGATCCGGTTTTAGCACAGATTGGTGCTGGGTAGAGCTCTTCAGATTCCAGTTGACTAAATTGATGAGCAATGTGAAAGTAGGGCAACTCAAGCAAGCACCTATTGAGGCCAGTCTGCACTGAAATTAAAATTTCTCTTCTCAAATTAATAGGACCACAAAAACTTGGAATAAGGCAGTAGCATATTACTTCCAAAGTAGTGCCCAAACCCCTTGCATTAATAGATCTGGTAATTACCAGGGGTAAAATTCAATTCAAGACAATTTTTATCTTTTTAATAAATGTACATAATAAACCACTATACAAGATAAAATTGGTTCTAACTTAATGTTAGTGATGTGTTTGACCCACTGAATTCAACAAGGCTAAAGCTGGAGCCGAAAGCTGGAGACAAGACAAAACACTGCCTTGTCTCATTGGTTTCAATGGAACTAAAGTGGGATGTGGTTCAAGTCTAATGTAGCAGATAGGAAGTAAGTAAGTACAGCTCTCTTTCAACAGCAGTCTTCAAATATGTACTGAGAACTCATCATTCCCAACCCAAGATATTCTGAATATATTTTCCAACAAACTTCATTGCAAGTTATATTCCATTGCATGGTTTTGGTTGAAAAATTGCCATCACCCTTTAACAACTCATGAAAAGCAAATTTACCAAGATTTTTCTGAAAGATTGAAATTCATAAAAGCTCATAAAATAGCAGAATAGTTATTGGAGAGATTTTTGAATGTAAATCTAATCAAATCAGCTAAAAATCACCACATATAGAGAAATTGGTTTAAATGACTAACTTGGAATCAGTGATCTAGAAAATTTTCCATGCTACAAAATCAAACTTGAAGTGACATGTGTCTTTTAACTGGGCTGCAGAAGTGATGTACAAACCCATACATGAAGCTGTATTTGTGAAAGCGTGCACACAAAACCATCCTCCCCGCTACCGTTTCCACTAATCCACCAAGCCAGAAAGGTTGGATAATGCTGTTTTAAAGAGCATTTGTGAGGGAATTACTGCATGCCATTCATGGTGTATTTGATTTGTATCTGGCAATGTTAACCGTTTGCTAGGATATGTTCTCATTAAATACTTGGGAGGGAGGGAGAGAGAGAGTTGCTCTTCATGTTTAGAAAGGCTGGATTTGAAACAATATAATGCCATCTAGTGGTTGTATTATGGCAAACGTGTGTCTTTGTGTAACTGGAGTCGATCTATAGCTAGTCCTATGACCCTTCATGTAACAAGAGCCCTTGAAAAGTGATTGATGTCTAGTCCTCACATGAATGGCTGTTCACATGATCAAAATTAAGAATTTGGCAATTGACATGCATTTATGATTATTGCAGCTGGTATCATATGATCATCATTTGTGACCTTCCCAAGAGGTTTCTGACAAAGCAGGGAAAGCTGGATTTGCTTAACTGTGCGATTCACTTAACAAATGCAGCAATAAAGGTCGTCAAATCAGGCACAACTCACTTAACAATCGGCATTGCTCAGTGACAGAAGATCTGGTTCCGATTGTTTTCTTAAATTGAGGGTTGCCTGTATTTTTCTGTGGGTGGATTATGGATATGTTACATGGTTGGTAATGCATCAATGTTTTCTCATATAGCTTCTAAACATGAATCTCACATGATAATTAAGTGGCTGCCATTCATTCATTCCATTTATATATTGCCAAATCATGATAGAATTCCTGTTAACTGCAACATGAAAGCATCGATTCTAAGTTTAAACCGCTCCAATCATATTAAAATGACAAGATACATATTCCAATTTTTAAATGTTTAAATATGGTTCTTATATAGAACAGAATATATTTTTCTTATTAGCTGATTAATTAGCTGAGAGCCAGTTTCGTGTAGTTATTAAGGTGCTATACCAGAAACTAGGAGATTGTGCATTCTGGACTTTCTTTGGGCATGAAAGCTGGCTGGGTGATTTGGGGCCAATTGTTTTCTCTCTCAGCCGACACACCTCACAAAGTTGTTGCTACAGGGAAACGTAGTCAGGAATACAGACAGCAATTGCACTTAAGACTTATATACTACTTCACAATTCTTTACAGCCCTCTCTAAGCGATTTACAGAGTCAGCCTATTGCCCCCAACAATCTGGTCCTCGTTTTATTGGCCCCGGAAGGATGGAAGCCTGAGTCAACTTTGAGCCTGGTGAGAATCAAACTCCTCCTGGCAGTCAGCAAAATTAGCCTGCAATACTACATTCTAACCACTGTGCCACCACAGATAGTCCTTACTAACTGACTACTTATTCAGTTATGGTTGGAAGTAGCGGCAAAGCTGAAAAAGATTATGACCAGTCCTCAAAGTTGCATCACTTCATCCCCATGGTCATCTGATGATGATTCAGGCACTTTGCAACCAGTACACATGTGGAGCCATGGTAGGGGAGATAAAATCAGAGAACAAGATTGGACTTCTCTGGTTTTAGTCAAATCCAAGCCTAAAATAGGGTGGGATTTCTTCACAGCCAAAAATTACCCTTTCAGTTGCCATAATCGAGACATTCAGCTGAGGTTCAAAATTTAAGATAACATCTCAAATACAGTCGTTTATTTTTGTTAGTACTTCTCTTCCCCTTCCTTTTTCTTCCCTGAAAAAGTTGTCTCATTCTCTGGTTTTCATCTTTCAGTATTTACTGGTACATTTCAAGGTTCTGGGTAGGTCTACAGAGAACAGCACTGTTTCCTTTTTGTGCTTTTTGATTTTTGCTTTGATATCTAAAGTTGGTTTTTGATGGTAGTAGTATTGTTGTTACACAAACCCTAGCTTTAAAATTGCCTTTCTAACCAGAGCTGTATTGTCATTCTTAGAATTTCATCAAGAGTAAGATATATTTTGCTGTTCAAATAAAGTAATATATCTTTTTTTTTTTCTCAATGAACACTTTAGGGTTGTGACTTTTAACTTGATCAAGGCTTTGAGAAGTTCTTGACTTGATTGAAGTTGTACACCCCTATATGCTGTCCTATACATGAGTACATTCAAATATCTTGGACAGCTCAAAATGGCAAAGTAGCATAAGTATTTTTCTTCCCATATTTTATAAATAATGTAAAACTCACTTCAACTGGAATAATTTCACAAAGTATAATATACATAAAATCATGAATTTTATTTTTAAATTCACTTTAATATTAACATATAACACATAAGGGAATGCAGAAAAAGAAATCCAAATATTGTACAATCCATGGTAATTATAAAGGACCAAAACACAAGGAAAAATTGCAAAAGTTAATGTATACGAGGTGGCAAAAACCACCCGGGGAGACAGAAATGATCAAGTCTAGGTTTCTCACCAGAGTTAATGGCAATAATTATAGACAATTGTTTTTGTGGGATTGCAGGGAACTCTAAGTTATGGCCAATTAGCTAAAAGAAGCTTTCTCATTTGGTCCTGAGGTTTCTCCTGAGAATTATTGGATAAACATTGGATAAACTGTTGATAACAAACCTTATAATGCAACAATATCTGCTCTGATTCATAAGAGCATTTTTCAAATATCAACCTAATTAACTAAAGGGATTGAAATCCAAGAAAAAATCTTCTGCATGAAAGAAGTTTTTGACTGTTTCAAGTTACAATTACCTATATTCATCACTGATAAGGAATTATCCTATGTTTGGTTATATAGTTCCTTGATCTACTTACCATGAAACAATAATGCAAAAGATTCAGACCCAGGACTGACAAGCCAAGATATTCCCAGAGCTATTTTACTGCAAGATTTATTACCTTCATCCACTTGTCTTCCAATGTGTTGCATTCTATATACCAACCTGCTAAACTCCATTGAGCAAACTATCCTTATTCTAGAAGAGTGAGTCTCAGTTGGTAACATGCATTTCTGGATGATTCTCATTATGTTGGAATTAATTTGGAAGTTTAAATAAATTTTGAAGAATTAAGACTTATCTGCTAATTAGCTCACCAATGCAAGATTGTCTTGTGAATAACCAGTCTCTGCTTATTTGTCTAGATATACAAAGATGAGATTCATATATTTTCTGATTTCTGCCAAAACAATTATATTGATTTTTAAAAACTTAAATATTATTATTTAGAAATTTATTGACATTACGTTATAGACTATAGGTCCTTAAGCCATTTATAACAGATCATTTAAACTCTCCAAATATCTGATAGGTATTTATTTTGTAATTTATACATTTAACAAACATATATATACATTTATAAAACCGATAAAGGGAAAAAAACAGGCTTCTATTGTTTTTAAGCATGTGAATTTGTATTAAAGTCCTTCTCAAGCAATCAACAAAATTTCATGAAATCATTTTTAAAATAAAAGATCATCTACTGTAGATATTCCTGTTGGTGGATAATAATTGACTTTGTTGCTCAATGAGTAATTGTACATTATTATATGCCAACTATTTGTAAATATGTAAGTAGTCTTTGACTTACAACAGTTCATTTAGTTGTCCATTTGAAGTTACGTTACTGAAAAAGTGACATATGACCGTTTTTCACACTTATGACCGTTGCGGCATTCCCATGATTATGCGATCATAATTCACATGTTTGGCAACTGACTCATATTTATGACGGTTGCAATGTCCTGGGGCTCATGTGATCCCCTTTTATGACCTTCTGACAAGCAAAATCAATGGGGAAGCCAAATTCAGCCCAAACTTAACAATTGCAGCAATTCATTTAACAACTGTGGCAAGAAAGGTCGTGAAATGGGGCAAAACTCACTTAACAAATGTCTCACTTAGCAACATAAATTTTGGGCTCCATTGTGATTGTAAGTCGAGGACTACCTGTGCAGGGGTATCAATTGTTGAGAGATACATGCCGCTCCACATCCTGATTTTCCGTCAAGCCTTATTATATCAATTAGTTGTTATGAACAGTGGACTATGACAACAACTTGAAATCAGCAAATAAGTTTATTCACGTATTTGCAAACACGGGTACACAGAAAGTGGACACAGAACAAAGCATTCATCAGCTTTTATCTCCTTACACAAGTTCATTTCCCCCTCCCCTTTTTGAAACAGCATCCCACTCAATTCTCCTAAAAGTCCCCTCCATCTTTATTCAAAGAATTTTAACAAGTTCACCATAACCTTTTTCCTTGCTACCATAAGCTCTCGTGTTATTTTTGTACTTCCTCTGCTTACTGTTTCACCTGGCATTCAGGCTCACTAAGGCTTGTGGTTTCATACTGTCAGCTGTTACATAAAAGTAATTTTGAAACAGCTTACCATTGTTTGACATATCAAGCACCCACTTTTTTAGAAACAATACCAACTCCCATTTTGTTACACAAAATATTAATACATGATGATGATGATGATTTTAAATGATCCTTTTCCTCATATGTGACAGTTTCTTTCTTTTAAGCCACAGAAATCCACACCTTTATGATGAAAATAGGGTTTCCACTGGCTCCCCAGTGAATTCCCTTTAAATTCCTGAGAGAAGCAGGCCCAAAAGGCTTTCATCTTCACTGGAGCAAACCAGTGTACTTCAAAGGTTAAGCAGCGGGATCCCACAGGAAGGCATTGGGAGAGGGGCCCTATGATGCAAAAACATTGTTTATGTAGTCCACTCAACAATAATCAACGGTTAATGGTCAGCAGAAAGGAAAAACTTGGCAATTGATGCCTGTCCTGTTTGACCATAACTTCCCAGTCCCTGACACAGCTCAAGCTATATGAAACAACTTCACTTTCCCTATGACAGCCATTTGGTGAATACTAACGACGCATGCATATATGGCCACGCTCCTCTCACGGTTTGGCCAAGACCTCTTTCTTGTGGAATCCAACCCCACCATCTAATAAAAGTAATCTCTGTCCCGGCATCTATCTATCTATCTGTCTGTCTGTCTATCTATCTATCTATCTATCTATCTATCTATCTATCTATCTAGTCTGTCTAATCTATCGATCTAGTCTGTCTGTCTGTCTAATCTATCCATCTAGTCTGTCTGTCTGTCTAATCTATCGATCTATTCTGTCTGTTTCTAATCTATCTATCTAGTCTGTCTGTCTGTCTAATCTATCTATCGATCTAGTCTGTCTGCCTTCTGTCTAATCTATCTATCTATCTATCTTATCTATCTTATCTAGTCTGTCTGTCTGTCTAATCTATCGATCTATTCTGTCTTGTCTAATCTATCTATCTATCTATCTATCTAGTCTGTCTGTCTATCTATCTTATCTATCTTAGTCTGTCTGTCTGTCTAATCTATCTATCTATCTATCTATCTATCTATTCTATCTATCTATCTATCTATCTAGTCTGTCTGTCTGTCTATCTATCTATCTATCTAGTCTGTCTGTCTAATCTATCTATCTATCTATCTATCTATCTATCTAGATCTGTCAGTCTATCTGTCTATCTATCTATCTAGCTAGTCTGTCTAATCTATCGATCTAGTCTGTCTCTGTCTTATCTATCTATCTATCTATCTATCTATTCTATCTACTATCGTATCTTATCTATCTATTCTATCTATTATCGTATCTATTCTATCTATCTATCTATCTATCTATCTATCTATCTATCTATCTATCTATCTATCTATCTTTAAAACCAGAGTCCACTCTGTGAAAACCAGTCAAGGCCACCTGGGAGGGGAGGGGAAAAGGTCGTCTGCGCATTTGGCTCAGCTGTTAAAAGGCTCGCGCTGAGGGCTTGGGCGTCCCGACGCGGCTTTGGATTTTGGAAGGTTCACCAACGGACGCTTGGTGTGAGAGGAATGGAAAGGGAGGGAAGGGCGTCCTGTATCTCAAGTAGTTCTCAGGGTCAGGTGTTGTTTTTTGAGGGGGAGTTGAGGGCTAAAAAAAAAATCGTGACAATCACCTGGGGCAGTTTAATTAAGAGCCGTGGTGGCGCAGTGGTTAGAGTGCAGTACTGCAGGCTATTTTTGCCGGCTGCCAGCAATTTGGCAGTTCGAATCTCACCAGGCTTAAGCTTGATTCAGCCTTCCATCCTTCCGGGCTCTGTGAAACGAGAATTCAGATTGTTTGTTTGTTTGTTTTGGGGGGGGAATATACTGACTGTAAAACCACTTACAGCACTGTGAAATGGTACATAAGCCTAAGTGCTATTGTTATTAATTATAGCTCATCAAATTGCTTTTGAATCCTAGCAACCACACAGATAGATAGATGTAGGGGGAAGAGTGGGTGTGGATGCGTAAAAGTGTAAACAAAATTCCCTTCCCACACAAATTTTGTGTCTTCCTCAATCTGGAATCTTCCGTCAGTGGCCTGGGAGTTGGAGGGATCTGCGCAGTCTCTTAGTTGGTTATAGCACTGAACTCTTCTGGATAGAGAGCTCCAATGTCCTGGGATCTGTTAAAGCCACTCTCCTACTTTAGGAGGCACAGCTTTGAGAGCTCCTACCATCACTGGGACCACTTTGGCCTTTACTTTCTACACCCTCTCTAGTTTTTCCTCCAGGCTCTGGTTGCTTTCTACCTTTTCATACTCTTCCTTCCTGATGTTGCAACTCCTATCTGTTAGTGCTGTTGTCTTCTGGTCCTTGTCTTCTACCACAATGTCTGTTTGATCGGTCAGAACCTCCCTGTCTGTCTGAATTTGTAAGTCCCATGGGATCTTAGCCCTTTTATTCTTAATGACTTTCTATGGAATCTCCCATCTGGACTTGAGAGGGTCTAGTCCATACACTTCAGCGGTTCCTGTACACAATGCCTATTTGCTTGGTTGTGCCTCTCAGTGCATGCTTTTTCCTGCCTGTGTCTTATATCCTTCCATTATGTGTTGGACTATCTTTGAGGTCTCTCTGCATAGACTGAACAGCAGATCCTGTCTAGTGTGGTAGATTCCTGCTTTTATAGATTTTGTGCTCCATGCCTGCTCTCATGCTGCTATGTTCAATGCCTCAGGCTGTCTTTTTGGCCAGTCCTTTCTCGCCATTGGAAGGATTTCCCAATGAAAACCAGCCTAGCTGTTTGTTAATATAATTTTTAGCATCATCACTACTTTGTTCTCTTAACGTTCGGCCATATCTGAGAATGTCTTGCAGTGTTGGAAGTTCAGATGGTAATAAGTCTGCCTGTCCCACTTAGGTTGCTTATGTGAGTGAATGTTCCCAGTCTTGTTCTTTTTAGAAGCCATTATGGAACACAGGAAACGAGGCCAGCAGTAATAACAATTTCAGACAAAATAGTGTTTAACAAAAAGAGAAAGACAGCTGAACCTGTGAAATGAAAAAATGTTAAAAAGTTATATTTATGTATTTACCAAGTATATCTAAATTATATTAAAATAACAAAAATATCTTTATATTCCCCAAGGCATGCCAAGTTTTGAGCACCCCTAATGTTTGGAAATTTGAAAGTTGAAAATTTTGACATACCCTGCACCATGCAGGATCTTGTCTTTTCTCTGCTTGATCTTTCTCCCATGTCCCATATCTTCCATATCTCCCATATCTTCTGCTCAGACATTCCCCCAGCAACTAATCTTTGGGTGCCATCTTACTGAGCTGTGGGTTTTATCCAGGACAGTGGTTTTGATCCTGCTCTTTTTCTATGTGGAGTACAGTCTCTGGGCGTTACATTTGGGGTGGAAAGCTCTGTACATTGAAAGATGCTTCTGAGTCTTCTCATTGGCACCCTCCAGTTCTTTTGGCCGGTTATTTTAACCACGGGGTATCTGATGACTGGCATGGTTAATTTTGAATTTCAGAATTTCAACCCCTTCTGCTTCAGTGGCAGAGGAGTTCTGCCTGAAATCTGGTTAAAGGCCTCTTATTCTTATACTTCTTTTTTCCTTCCATGTAGGTCAAGTTGTATTGGTTGCTTTCCTTGCTCTGGTTAGGTTAGGTTAGGTTAGGTTGAAGGTGCTGTGAGCCATTGTGGAGTGACCTTTTTTCCACCACAGTTAACAGCATGTGTAATGTGTGTTAAAGGGTGGAGAAGAAAAAAACCATCTTCAGGGCTGCTTTGTCACGTTTATCCAATTATGGATCTCAAAACTGACCTTTAAGATACATTTCTGAATGCATTCTTTCAGTAATTCAGCAAATAAATGCACATAGTTTCGACCTGCAAATCCTTTTCGAAATTAATCAGTGTTAAAAGTAATATAGGAGGAAATGTTGAATTTACCAAGAACTCTCTTTCTGGGTGTTAGATTACCATTTATAGTGTTTCTCTTTTCTGAAAACAGCTGAGCTCATTCTGGAGTTGCATTTAGGTAGCTTGGTGGGATGCAAAGACTGGAAGCAGGTGATACGCAAAAGCTGTTGTGAAAGTAAACATCTCGAAAATTCCTGCTACATAACTGCAGCAAAATGAAAATGTAGCAGAGCTCAACATTCCAATACGTTCAACCATGTAAAGAAGTATGAGAAACACCAGCATCATGATCAGAACAAGTACAGCTTTCATCCCTTGGAATTTCCCAGTATGTCTCCTCATTTTTTCTTTAAAATTACTATAGTAGTAATAATTGATGTAATAGTTATCAAATATATATATGTGTGTGTGTGTGTGTATGTGTTTTTGTAGATTTATATATATATACTTTGCCAGACAGTAAATTAGAATATATATAGACAAGCCCTGATATTATAATAACTCAGCTCTCTGTTACACCCTACCATATTTTAAATAATTCCTCAGTGCATTTAAATGGATATTCAAATTAAATTGAGCTTAGATTCATGAAATGTACCAATTGAGTACCAGTTGAATTGTTTACCAACATTTTTTTAAAGAAATGAACAAAACTCCCTTTTAACTTGCTTTTAAACAAAGTACTTGAGGGGATTAAAAAGTGAATTCTTTGTTCTTAATGCTTATGCTTATAATAGCCTCGTGTCACAGGTTTCTAATTACAAAGGAATCCAAATGAGGAAGAAAAACATGGATTATTGCCTCCTTAAATTCACTTTTTCTTCCTTTTCACCATCAGCATTTCAGAATGAGTAGTATTAACAGCGCTAATTAAAAAAAAAACTCATCTTACACACGGACATTGGAATCTTGATGTAATGGAAATAACAAGAATGAATGAATTGCAGTGTAGAAAGTTAGCACCCACCCCTCTCTTAGAAGAATGAAATGTTCTTAGAAGAAGGAAATATTAAAAAGGTAGAATATCATACCTCTCTGGGTGAGAAAAAGAGGAACATGCTCTTGAAGGCAACCCCTCCCCACCTTTGTTAATAGCCCCAGAAAGACAAAATACATATTATCTACAACACAAAGGACCTTCAGCTCCAGGGTGATAGGATTAGCCCTTGCTCAGATCCAAACAAGGACAAAGCCATAAAGCTATAATAGGAATTGCCCAAAGCCCGCGTGCAGTAACCTCACTCAGCAAGATTCAACCAAGCTTGGACTCAAGACAACCTACAAGTTACCCCTGCATGGCCCATGGGAGTCTGACAACAATCAGGATACATTTCTTGCCACAGGAACAGGTTCAAAGCCCAACAGAGAGTTATAAATCTCTCTCCCTCTCTCTGCATGCACTGCGTTTTTGCCTTGTACTCAACCATGGAGCCCTGTCCATTAAATCATTGTTCCAAATTCCTCCATATTTCAGTATCTTCTCCCCCACTTGGAACCCAGAGGTGGTATTCAACGGTTTGCACATACTTGGGAGAACCGGTAGCGGTTATTGGCATGGGTGCGCCGAACGGTGGTGACCCTGGCTGGCCACGCCGCCCAACCCGGTCACCCGTTCGCGCACTGCGATTGCTCTCCTAGCTTTCCGTTCATACATCCTCTTTCCTCCTGAGGAAAAGAAGAAAGGATGGATGCTGCAAGTATCTTTCCCAGTGTGAGTTAAAGTGTCTGTAGGTGAGGAAGGAGTACAGGCTGACAAATGGGGTGGGGAATCTCACTCCAGCCTTGGAGAAATTTAAAGAGCTGCTTCAAAATGCTTGTCTGTTAGAGTGCTGTGTGTGGTGTGTGTGTAAGAGAGAGAGAGAGAGGAAAAGGGAGAGAAAGAAAAAAAATAGGAAGAGAGAGAGAGATAAAACGCTATTATTATTTATTTCCATTATTTATCATGTGTATATTTTACAGTGTCCTACAGCTAGAGTGATTTTTTCTGTCTTTCTTTTGCCCAGGGCTACTACAGATATTTTTTCAGGTTTACATGCATTCAATGTCAACAGCAAGCATAAAATACACATGGTGTTTAATAAGAGTTGAAAGGGATCTTGGAAGTCTTCTAGTCCAACCCCAGCTCAGGCAAGAAAACTGAGGATGCCAAACTCTGAGTAGAAATCTTGGAAAGGTGTCAGAATAATACTTAGAAGGGACTTGGGGTGAACCCTATACCATTTCAGAGAAATGGCTGTCCAGTTTTTTATTAAAACTCCAGTGACTGAGCACCCAGAACTTCTGGAGACAGGCAGTTCCACTGGTTAATTGGTTCTCACTCTCAGGAAATTTCTCCTTAGTTTTAGGTTGCTTCTCTCTGTCAGTTTCCATCCATTGGCTTCTTGTTTGCATTCTGCTTCTTTGGAAAAGACAGTACATTGTCCGCGTTTCTTTGTAACAGCCCCTTAAAAGCCTCTTGCCTCTATCACACCTTGAGTACAGCATGTGAGCCATTTCTCCTTTCAGGTGGTCCATGGAAAGTACATCTATAGTATGCAGATAATAAAGTTAAAAAAGGTGAACAACATTTTTACAGAACTATAGATAAGTTGAGGCTGGGTGACAAGGAATGGCTAGAAGGGGAGGGGCCAGGTGAGGCACCCCTTGATGTAAGTGACAATGAGTTGGCCACGCCCACCCAGTCACATGATCACCAAGCATGCCCACCCAATCACATGACCACTAAGCCACATCCACCCAGTCACGTGACTACCAAGCCACGCCCACCAAATAAGCCATGCCTATAGAAGCGGTAGTAAAAAAATTTGAATTCCACCACTGCTTGGAACTGAATCCAGATGGACATTTCTGCCAACAGTAGTTCTAATCCTGAACAGAGACTTCATCACCCTCAAATATTTTACACAGGAGTGTTGCTCCCAACATCCTCACTGGTCATATTGGCTAGGACTTCTGGGAGTTACTATTCAGCAATTTCTAGCAGATTTTCTTACCATTGCTTTAGTATATAATTGCCTGCTGAGACACATATCTGATGTCAAGAATAGAGAAGATCATTAGTCTGTTTATGTACATCAGGTCATTATATGTTATCCCATAATTTATATTTGCAAATAAAATACAAAAGACTGTACTTCAATAGTTCTCTCAAATATCAGAGTTTTAAATTAAGTATACACTGTAAAACCAGTGTATTAAATCAATTTTAGAAAAATTTGCATGTAGCAAAAATGAAAGAGTGGCTATATTCACAGCAACACTAGTGTGAAAAAAACTAGTGTAACATTTTTGGTTTCCCATCTGTACAATGGTGGAACTGTCATTTGGGACATTATAGGTAGTCCTAGAGTTACAATGGTTGCTTAGCAACTTCAAAGTTATGATAGTCCTCTCCAGGGTGTTCACGACTTGGTTCCGAAGTTCTGGCAGTGGCTGCCATCCTCACCCCATGGTCACATGATCACACGTTGGGTGCTCAGCAACACGTCCTCATTTATGGCCATTTGCAGTATCCAGCACTGCTGTGACTGTTTTACAATGCTTTTACTGAAAACCATTTTTACTTCCAGTTTTTAGCAAAACTGGCCCATTGCAAACCATAGATTAATGACCACAGTATATTTGCTAAATGACCACAGCTGCCATATTATAACCCGGGGTGGGATTCTCTTGGTTCGGACCAGTTTGGGCGAACCCCTAACTGTGATGATCAGCTGGCTCTGAACTGGTTTGATCCAATATATCATGTGGGCCCACTCACCTGCCCCGCGTTGTACTTGTCTATATCTGCTCAGCTGATTTGCATGGCAGAGCGGATTGCTACGCCTCAGCTGTGTTACTTCCCTGAGGTAATATTGAAGATGAGTAATTGCAATAGTGGTGCATGTTTCCAGTTACACTGGGAGAATCCCACCCCTAGTTATAACTGCCAGACTTGCAAAGTGACCACAAAAAAGATAATAAAATTAGATCAGTCAAGTGGTAATCCATTTTACAATCATCATGATTTAATGACTATGATGGGCAGTCTCCATTACAGTTGTGAGTCAGGTAGTTACCTGATACAGGTAATTTACCTGTATTAACACCAAGATCCAGCAAATTGGGATATTTATGAGAGATAACTGCTATTATTTTCCAGGGACAATCTTATTTACTATTCACTGGCAGTAGCAGTAGAAATCCTAAAGCCATACATGAAAGAGATATTGATCTAAATGGCTGTTTAACTCTTTAGTGGTACTGCATTCCTCTGGAGAGAAAGGGGATTTGCAGCCTGTGAGTACATTCTGAAGATTACACTTAGTTCATTTCCTAGTATATTCTAGAATCTATATATTATACTACTAACACTGACATTCATTGATTTGGGAATTATTCTAGAAGGAGATCTAGCCAGCAGCTCTTCATAGAAAATTTTGCTTCCATATCAATCCTCATCTTGTAAGATCTGGATGTCTTGAATACAAATAAGGGGAAAGTAATTTGGCCATGATTTTTCCTCACAATAATAAGCTTGCATTCTCAGTTTTCTCCATAATATATCATACTGCATTGCTGCAGCCTACCTTTCCATTCTTACCATACTTTCTGAAATTCAGGATTGGTGTGACTGTCCAATAGCTCCCTGCCTGAGAATGAAGATTCTTCTCTTGCATTGTGCTTTCCCTCCCTCTCTCCCTCCCCTTTGGCAACATAAATTTCTAGGCAGCAGTCTCCCACCTTCTCATGTAGAGCTGCTTTCTACAGTGCAGACAACACAATGAGTGATGAAAAAAGGTCTCAGAGCTCTTCTAGAGAGAAGCATGGGAGAAGCAGAGAGAAGTCATCTTCAGGGAACAAAAAAGAGAAGATGGCACACAGACAGAAAGCCAGCAAAGAGAGGCAGCAATCCAATCAGAACAAATTTAAAAAGGACACCAAAAGCACCCTTCAAGCAGGCAACCAAATCCATACTTCCACAGTGGTTGATGTGGATGATGTGGTGTCATTTGATGAAGAAATGGAGGTGATGGCCTTGCTTGAGAGTGAGAAGCAGGAGGAAGGTAAGGTAAGAAAATGGGGCACAACACCAGTAAATCATCCCCTAGACAGGTCCATCTCCTGAAGAGAACCTTGTTTAAGAGACCTTAGATCTACAATCCTTAAAGCCCACACTATATTTTATGAGGAAAAGGAGCAAAGACAAGCAAACCAATCTGGGTTGTTAAAATCCAGGAAGAATTAGAAGACAGCAAGGAATTAAATGTTGTCTATCTCTTGCATGTTTTCTTATCTGGTAGACCTACCCTGTAAGTCATGTTTATTTAAAGACAGCAGGGTGATATAAATACGTTGAATTTATTTGTCCTCTCCCTTGTAGACAGCAACCAGCTCTGGGAAGTGGCAAAATGTAAAAGGACTAATTTCTGTAATATATCATGAGAATTTAACAAGGGAGGAGATCTTGTAGTAAGTATCATCACTTCTTAGTTGCTTTACATTTTAAGACAACATGACCAAATGAAATCAACAAAATTATTGCAAAGTTATTAAGATGAGCATCCTAAAAGCAAAGAAAATACAAAAGCTACCTAGCAATGTTAATAGTTAGCCTCCCAGGGACAAATATTAGTGCAGTATACAGCACAAGCAGAAATTCTGAACATTAGTTTCAGTGAATGTAAAATTTAGTGTGTGTTTAAAATGGTGAATGTATGAAAGATTTGGACTTCAAATTTGACTCAAAGTGATAGACATTTGATCTGTGATATGCTTCTTCCATTGAGAAGACTTGATGCAAAGCTTCAGGTTGGTAGGTCTCAGCTTCTATTTTAATTTTTCTTCTATAATCTTTTTCTTGGAAATCTTAGGAAATTTGGCATCAGTGAGACCTAGCTATAAGACATCCACTAGAGATTCAGAAGAAGCCTAACAATTAGGTTATTGATGTTCTGACTTTGGCTCTATTTCTACAGATTTTTCATTTTTCAACATGTGGAAAAGTGGGTCTTTTTGGTTGTTTATCTGTCTCCCTCCATGTTACCAATCTGGGTTGGTTTTTAATGATATGAAAGTAGGATTTACTGGTATGTTAATGGTTGATTTGTTAGAAGGCCTTGCAAGCTTCCAGGAATTGCCTGCTGTCATTCTAAATCATTTAATATCAACAGGTTCCCTGCTGAAATTGTGGCTGAATTTTTTTTGTGACTAATAAAGGACTTAGGTTAAGTAGATTTGGTCCTGGGAACCTGCCATTGGTTTCTGATGTCCAAAATGAATTTGGCTTAGCAGAACAATAAACAAGTGCTTATCTACATGAAGATGCCACTCTGAAGAATCGACAAGTATCACTCGAAAAAAAATCTCATATCAAACAATTTCACTGGTCGTTCTAACTCAGCTTCATTTATGATTGGAACAATTGTAATAGTTCTTTCTTACCACTGCTGAGGATGGCAGGGTTTGAATTGGCTTTCCAGTACTATATCCATAGCATGGGCTCTACTATTGCATTGCCTACCATCTTTCCTTAGATAAGGCAATTATGCTCTGATTGTATTGTCAAATGATATGAAATATAGATATTTATTTTTTAGAGAATGGACAAGCAACCCCCAAATATTTTGACTTGTGTACTTGCTTTTGTCAGAACATGTGAAATTAATGGTAGTTGATAAAAATAGCCAAGATGGCCTCAAATGGTAAAAATGATATATTCCTAATGTTGAGTTTATGAAAGAGGATTCATTTATAACTGATCAGGCTTCACCTCTGAGAAGAATACTTAATGGAAAAATGCTTGTAAATTTTCTTTGGCTCTTTGACACAAAATTGTGCTGGTTATAGAAGGGAGAGGTGAAGCTTTAGGTCCGCCTGCATGCAAACTTTTTTTCTCTCATCTTTCATATTTTCTGCTTTCCTTTTACTAAACTCTGATGTCCATCAAGATAAAATTTCAGGCAAATCTTGAATGTAAGAAAGAATAAAGGAGGAGGAATTCTAAGAGTGGTATTGGCATCCAGAGACCCATCGGCTATTTCACACTGTTATGTCCATTCATCTTTGACATTTCACGTGCCACTAAGTTCACCTTTTTAGGGGGATAATAACAAAATGGTGTTTGAAGTGAGTGACTAGGGATCAGATAGGAGAAACCTC
Source organism: Laticauda laticaudata (assembly GCA_004320025.1). Taxonomy (NCBI): domain Eukaryota; kingdom Metazoa; phylum Chordata; class Lepidosauria; order Squamata; family Elapidae; genus Laticauda; species Laticauda laticaudata. The sequence continues at coordinate 51,256 of BHFT01029348.1, forward strand.
ACCTCTGCTTGAAAGATCCAGAGCTCCTTTCTGATCACACTCACTGTTGATCACCTGACTTGCCTCCTATATTATGGAAGCATAATTGAGTTTACATACCTGGAGTCTGATACTGGGAAATAAGGGGAAATACTAATAGTTAATAATAATAATAATTCCGATCTATGGATTGGAATCAAGATGAGTGCAACAATGTGGAAACAAAGAGGGATGGGTTTGGTACTATTGTTGCCAAAGATTGATTCCGCCCTAGCTAAGTACATGTGAGGATTCAACCCAAATGCATTTATGCTGCAAGTATTCTATTACTATTGTCAGCTGTACTCTGACGTGTTTTCATGTTTGCACCATGTTTATGCATGCTGCTTGTGTGCATAAGTTATAAATGGAAATTATTACATCTTAACAGTTATACATGTCCTTCAGCATAATAGTAAAGGAACTTACCAGCCTCCTCAATGTGGTGCCCTCCAGATATAGTAGTTAACTAGTTGATATTCCTAAGAAAGACCCGAAATATATGCTGGAACTTTACTCTGAATTAGAATATAGAAGAATCCCTATTTTCATCTGCAGATGAAATTTGAACATGTTATCTCAGTTCTGTTTCATCTTCCTATAATCTCCTTTATTCCCAAAATAATGTGAGTTAGCAGGTACATATTCCATATTACTTTTTTTTTATCTGATTTTTTCCAATAACAAATGCAGGTTTAAAGAAACCAGGTAAATCATATATCTTGTATTTGTTTTCTGCAGGTTTAAAGTCTCCAGGTTTTGGCATCTGTGAGTGGCTTCTTGTCATCCTCATACTCCTTCTCATCATAATCACATTTCCCATTTCCATCTGGTTCTGTATGAAGGTAGGAGTATTTCTAGAGATTGAAGTTGATACATATGAGAAACAGCAATCAGTAAAGTCCATGCATCCAAATGTTATTGGATACAGCAGCAAGCTTTGCATTCAAATCACACACAAACAAAAAAAAATCATGAATTCAATGGTATTATGTGTTATTATGTTTGCTGAAGAGGTTCTATTTGATAAGAATATTTCTTTCATGTATAACATACCTCCAGTATATGGAATAGAATAGAATAGCAGAGTTGGAAGGGACTTTAGAGGTCTTCTAGTCCAATCCCCTGATTAGGCAGGAAACCCTACACTACTTCAGGCAAATGATTATCCAAACTGTTATGTATTAGCATACTTACCTGTAATTGGTCAGTCCATGGTGGCACGAAATTTGAAGAGCCATCACTAGCCACAGCTGCGAGCAGCCTGAGTATAAAAAGGGCTGCCGTGGTTTCTTCAGGCACTCAGTCCTAGAATGGAAGTAAAACAATTGGAAATCATATTGGTGTCTTGAGTCTCATTCCTGCGACTTAACATTGGTGATGGGGGTAGGATACTGAGACAAAGGGAACCAGTGAGCATGTGGCAACCGACGAACACCAGCAATGCATCGAGGTGACATGGCCGGAAACAGCACGCCACTCGCACCGTTCGATCCAGCAACCAAAGAGTGGGAATCGTACATCGACTAATTCTTCATGTTCCTCCATAATGTATCCAAACACAGGAAGAGAGCCGTCTTCCTCACCCATTGTGGTCCTACGGTATTTAAGATGGCCAAAGCGTTAGCGGCACCCACTGACGTGAAAACAATGGCTTGGCTGGACCTGGAAAGAATACTGAGGGCACATTACACACCAACCGTTTCCTGCCTTATCAAAAGACATGAATTTTATCGGAGTGACCAAAAAGAAAGCGAGAGCATCGGCAATTTTGTTGCAAAGCTGAGGGACATCACTGGAGAGTGCAAATTCCTAAACATGGTTGAAGCCATGAGAGACCGAGTGGTCCTGGACTGAGAGATCTTACACTCCAGGGCTTATTATTAACAAAACCCAAAATAACACTCCAAGAAGCAATAGAGGAAGCCACCGCAGCAGAAGCAACATAGAAGTCAGCAGCCACCATGTGGAGGATGAACAAAGCGCCACCAGAGACCCCAAGAAACACTGCCACAACCCACCACAAGGACATTGAGTCCCCATCGGAAGACGACGAGGAAGAGGAAGGGGTAAATCAACTCTGGTCAGAACAGGGCAGAAGGGACTAGGAAAGGAAAGAAATTTGTTGTGCCGGTTGCGAAGGGAACCATCCATGTTCTGAGTGCCATTTCCTAGATGCAATCTGCAAACATTGTGAACGGTGGGGACATATTGCTAGGGCATGCTGAGCAAGAAAGAACTACAACCCTAGACAAAGATGGAACACACACACCCCCAGAGAGAGAGAGAGAGAGAGAGAGAGAAACAGAGCCTTTGGAACCAAGACAACAGAAGAACTCGAAAGACAAACACTAATGCTGAAAGACTACCGGGGAACAAAATCTCTGTAGTAGGTACTGGACAATTCAAGGTAACATTCAAAAAATACACCAAAGTCTTTCCACTAACCATAGTCGACTGGAATTGACCTAGCCTATTGGGACTTGAATGGTTTGCACCATTAGGAATCGAAGTCACAGGGGTAAACAGCATAACCGAGACAGAGTGGGAAGACGACCTGATGGAAGAATTCCAAGACACGTTCAACAGAGAACTGGGCAAGTACCGGGGGGTCCCCAATTTCTTTTAGTCTAAACCCAAACATAGCCCCCATAAGACTAAAGGAGAGGTGGGTTCCTTTCACACTAAAACCAAAAATTGATGAACAATTGGATAAACTCACCGCACAAGGGGTTTTAGAACCAATTGACCACGCTAAGTGGGAAACCCCAATTGTTACACCAATTAAACCTGATGGGTCAGTGCGCATCTGTGGGGACTACAAAGCAACCCTTAACCACGCACTCCAACAAAGTGCATAACCGGTTCCAGTGGTACAGCATCTATTACGTTCCCTTATGAAATCTTCACACAGGCATACCAACAGTTGCCCATTGACCCCAAAATAGCAGAAGCCCAGACAATTGTGACATACAGGGGGGCATTCAAATGCAACAGACCACAATTTGGCATCAGCGTCGCCCCAGGGATATTCCAGAGCATAATGGAACGCCTATTGCAAGGGATAAAAGGGGTGGTCCTATACTTTGATGGTGTCCTGGTATCAGCCAGGGACAAAAAAAACTGTGTGACCGCCTAAGGAAAGTCCTAGGCAAATTCAAGGAGGCGGGACTAAAAGTAAAAAAGTGTCAATTAGCCGCCAGCAAAGTTGAATTCCTAGGATACCTTATAGACAGCAAATGAATCCACCCCACTGAAAATAAAAGCAGAGCAATCAAGGAAGCCCCCAGACCCACAAATAAAACTGATCTGCAAGCTTTCTTAGGACTCATTAACTTTTATA
>BHFT01029349.1:0-32175 GCA_004320025.1 Laticauda laticaudata
ATTTGAAGTTGCCATTTGTTTGACCATTCTGATACATAGTCAAGATCTTTTTGAAGGGTAGCAGTATTGTCTGTGGGATTGAACAGCTTTACATCATCAGTGAAAAGAACGCAGTTGAAAATAACATGCATGGAATTCAAAGAAAAAAGAAATGTAGAGACTAATTCAGGAAGGAAAATTCAACCTATAAATTACTGTTTCTGCATGTCTTCTTTCTATATGTTTTGTAAATGAAAATGTATGTTTTAAGGCTCATTTCAGATCAAGGCATATCATAAAGGGAAGGAAGTCTTGAACTGGAATCTAGGGAGCCAGGGCCAGGACAATAGACTTGTATGGAGAAGCTCATATCTGAACTTCCATTAACCTAATGATCCTGGCCAAATCTTACTAATCTCACATTATTGGGTGGGATAATCTGAACATTCAGAGTCAGTTGTAATCAGGTGGCTTCATTGAAAAAGAGGATTCCTATGGATGAAATAGTCTGTGGGGAAAGAAAAGCATGATCTAAATGACTATGTTGAGAATCGAAAACTGAACAAAAATGAAAAGAAATTACACAGTTAGGAGAGCTAGAGATAATGGGTAGATGAAGAACAGGAAAGGGGATTCTGCAAGGTAATGTATTGTGTTATAGAAGAATACAGATTTTAAAACTGAAAATATTGGAACTGATATTTCTTTTTTGTTTAATTTTTTAAGGATTACTGTTAAATCATACATAGATATAACTGGAATAAATGTGGAAATGGGGATTTATGACAGGAATACTAATCACATTTAACAAAATGAAGAATAAAGTTAAAAATAATTATGAAGTTGCAATAGAAAGATTAGTATAATTTTCTATAATTAATCAAATAGATTAATATTTTTGAGATAATAAATTAGAATGAATACCATGTGGAATCTGACTGTGTGTGTGTGTGTGTGCACGTGTGCGTGATATGTAGTAGCTAAGAGATTATTGTTATTAACATGGAAGGTGATAATTAATAAGTGATTATATTATGGTAAATTTAAGTTATGAATTAAATGGAAGTAAATTGAGAGCTGTATAAGGCAAAGAGGTGGCACACTCAAATTGATAATCAAAGGAGGCAATTTTTGAGTTATTAGAATTTCGATAAAATTTTTGAATAATGAATGAAATAAAAGTATGTGACAAAATTGCAAATGTGACAGATAAAAGTATATAAATATAATGAATATAGAAATGACATAAGAATTTTAGATAACACGGTAAAGTAATACACGAGAATATTTAAAGAAAAATGAAATAAGTTTTGATATGAATAAAAATGGATAGGTGTAATGAATGTAAGATTATTTAAAGGAAAATAATGATATGACATGAAATTGAATATGAAAGATGAACATGTAACTAAGGTCATGTTTGTCTTGAAATATAAAATCCTGGAACTACATTCATCAAAAGAGATATTTTTAAAATATTAAAATAAAAAAATTATTAAAAAAAAAGAGAATCGGAAACCCTTGTTGAAGGAAGACAATAAAGGAAAGCTCTTGATTGTAAGAGCTGTATATAGTAAAGATGAAGGCTTGAATATAGAAAGCAAACAATTGAACACCTATTTGTTAATTTAAAAAACAAGGCAATGCAGGAAAAGCAGATGGAGTTGGTTAAGATCAGCAATGTTAAACAAAGAAACAAAGGTTTTATTTTAGTAGGTCAAGAACAAGTTTTGTCAATTAATTGCATGAAGTTGAAAATTTATATCTAATAAACTACAGTAAATCTCATCTTTGTAGTGAATAGGATGAAACAATTGACCATTTGCTCAGCAGCTGCAGCTATTTCACAAACTAAAAGCAGCATTGTGACATAAGTTGCCAATATTATTCATCAGAAACTTTGTAAAAGATTTGGATTTAAATGTAGCAAAAAATTACTATGACTATCAAATTGAGATTTTGACAAATGAATGGGTTAAGATCATATCAAACTCTAAGATCAAACAGATAGGGAACTTTTTCATATATGTCTGACATAACAGTTATTGAAAAGAAGAAACCCTGGTTCATTGATGTTACTATTCTTAGAGATGCAAGGATTGAAATAAAAAAACTTGGAAAAAATTAAAAATACCAGGACTTGCTGATCAAAGTTGAATGCTTATGGAGAAGAAAATTGTTGTTATACCAATTATGATTGTCGCCCTCAGAGCATCGTCAATATTGTTCAGTATCTGTAAATATTGAATTTATTCAAAATACCAGCTTGTTTGGCAGTAGCTATATTCTTAGATGCTACTTTAATAATTATTAGTAGCATGGTGAAGATTTGAATTTTTAAGTTTCCACCAGTCTTAGATTATCTATGCATAGTAATAATAATGCCAATGAAATACCCCTTGATGTAATTGTAAGGCTTCTGTCTTTGAGAAAGATGAAGCTATGCCATAGGTTCAACCATACAGGTTTCATCAGAAGACCCAGACAAAGAGTGCTTTTCCCATAAACAATATGATGAGATGTAATTTACAGAATCGATGCCAGGTTAAGGACCATACTAGATATTAGAGTTCCTTGATATCTGGTAACAAATGAATTGCGGCAGCATTGCCCAACCTTTCGGGGTGGCAGTCCAATGAGGGGAGAGAAGAGAGGACGAGGGGTTTTATGTGAGGACCAGGTGCATGTGCACATGGCTTTATTTATGTGAGCGGTGGCACATGCTCGTGTGAATGGGGCTGTGCGTGCTGGCCTTCCACTCATATGGACTGGTTGCAAATAGGCGATGGCCTGGTTGTAGGCCACAGATCATAGGTTTAGGACCACTAGATTATAGCACTTAGGTCTGTTGGCTGAGCAACTAGGGCCAGCAGCTTCAGGACTATTGGAAGAAAATATGTTTACCCATCGCAAATATATGAAGACTGAAAACGAAGTAATGATCTATTCAGTACTTAGCCAGGGTGGACCCTACATGTAAAATGTTAAATTTAATTGACCACTTTTTCTTCCTTTTTTTGTGCCTATTTTGTTTTTGTTGTTGTTGGTAGGGTTGAATGTATGTTTTTGCATTTTGTTTGTTTTAATGTTCCGTAATTTATTCTCTATGATAAAACAATAAATTTATTTAAAAAAGAAATAATGGTCTGTTATGAAAAATAAAATCAAATAGATGAAGTAATAGAACGTGAAAACATTGAAGTGCTCTAAGATTTTAGAATTCAAACAGACAAGAATTTGCCACACTTAACAATTTCTCATAAGAAAGACAAGTATATCTGAATAGTGGACATTACAGTACCTGGAGACAGAAGAATCAAAGAAAAAGAATTGGGGAAAAAATCTCAAATTACAAAGACCTGCAAATAGAAGTATAACAATTGTGACAAAAAGCAAATATATTTCCAATAATGCTGGACACCTTAGGTGCAATCCTAAAACATCTGGAACATCACTTGACATTGTTGGTTTTGAAAAAATTCCCATCAGCCAATATGCTCCCAATACTTCATATCAAGTTATACATATCAATTTGCCTAATAGTAGTGATAGTTTTGAGTTTTAGATAGCAATTTAGATTATAACTACACTTCCTTATCAGTCACTTTGATTTGGATGTGACCATGCGGTAATTGTGGAATTCAGAGTTCCAATGAATTAACAGGGGCAGTGTCTTGGAAGCGAATACAGTAGAGATTATCTTAAGTGGAATTTGAGAAATGATTGCATGTCTTACACAGCACTAATAAGAAAGTGTGTAAGGAATTAACTTCTGTGGAAATTTAAGCTATTTAGTAAGTGCAACATCTGTTCTATACTGTAAATGGGGCTGAAGTATCCAGATGGCACTGAAGCTTTCTGTGCATTATTACTGTTCAATTTAACATTTTATGTTGTTAGCTTAATTGTAAATCCCAGACAACTGATTAAATTATATCACTAAGTTGTGAAATATTGTACAGAAAAAAGGAGTGAAGGAACATGTGAACTTCTTCAAGTTTTCTGGGTCCATGGGTGAAACATAAAACAGGCAAATTTGTTTTCCACTAGAAGATGAATGATGCAATAAACTAAATGTCTAGGGGGGAGAGAGAGAGAGAGGGAGGGAGGGAGGGAGAGAGNAGAGAGAGAGAGAGAGAGAGAGAGAGAGAGAGAGAATTCCTCACATTCAGGCACATTGATTCTTCAGAGACCTTAAGGTAAGGGAATTCCTGGAGCTTGGATCAAATCACATTTATGCAGCTTCTCCCCTGTCATAGACCCATTAGAGAAGCTAAGATAGGTAGATGAAATGGAGAAATGTCCAGACCACAAATGGTAATCAATGAGTGATGAATGCAATTGAGCATGAGATAGAGCTACTATTACCTCCTGGCAATAATGAAGGTGAAATACCATTATTTCTCTACCCTTATTGGTCCATATGACAGCCCTGTTTAGAATAATCTAGTTCCTTTTGATGAAGGTGAAGATCTAGGATTGCTGTGAGGAATATGCTAAGAATATATTGGATAATATTTCTGGATTAAGTCCATTTTGGACTCTGGCCTTGAAACAGGTCTTATGGAGATTACAGTGTTTTAGTTATATGGAAGTTTGATTCTGTTAGTTCTGATGAACTGGATAGTGTTAAAATTATAAGCTCAGCCATTCATATACTGGATAATTTTTTTCTCCTGGTTTCTTGAAGATGAAGTGCAGTTGGGTTCTGGCATTCATGAATCCATCCTTGAGAGAGAAAGTAGTCCCACTGAGGAAGCACTGTCTATGGAGATTTTCAGTCATCCAGTTCATAGTTGTCCCAAAGGTGCTTTTTCAAGAGTCAACTGGACATTCTGTTTTTTCTTTGAAGGCATTTTGCTTCTCATCCAAGAAAGATCTTCAGCTCTTGGATGAAGCTTTTTGCATGAGAAGCAAAACATCTTCAAAGAAAAAAAAGAAAGTCCAGTTGACTCTTGAAAAAGCACCTTGGGGTTGAGGAGGCAGTGTTTAATTCTTCTCCTTAAGAAGCCATCACTGAACCTTGACTGTGTTGGATGATTTTAAACTTGCTTCCATTTTAGGGAAGTCTGTTGGAAAGATAGTCACATTGCAGCTTCAGATAACTCTAGAGGAAGCAAATTATCTTCATGTTTTCAGTTGGGTTTCAGTCCTAGGTATGAGGCTGAAAAAGCAGTAGCCTCCCAAAGTCTTCGACTCTTGTTTATTGAAATGAAATTTCCATCATTGGAATTTGTGTAATTTTGACATTTATTGCTAAATTTCAGTAGGGCAGATTCAGCTTAATGGAGGAAGGCAGTATGATGGGATGCTGGTGAACCACATAATAACTGTAACACTGTTCAAATATTTTGTTGTTTGTGTCTGCTGAAATATTTTCTTTACAGGTAATGCTCAACTTATGACCACAATTAAACCTGAAACTTATGTTGCTAAGTGAGACTGTTGTTAAGTGAGTTTTGCCCCATTTTATGATTTTTCTTGCCACAGTTGTTAAGTGAATCACTGTTGTTGTTAAGTTACTAACAAGATTGTTAAGTGAATCTTTCTCATTTAAGGCTAGGTCCCACTGGCCGACGGATGCAAAACGTATGCATAAAGGACACAGCGGATGAGCAAAATTTCGCAGGGTGGCTCCATCCATTGTCATGCCATTCCAAAAAAGTGGTGAAAATTTGCATAAACAGCAATGGAAAGAACGGATTTGTGGGTAGTAATGTAAGCGGAGATGTTAAATGGATGTTCAAAGGAAGCTAGCGATGACTAGAGGATGGAAGCATGATTGAGACTCGCAAAGGGCTTCCGGGGGAAAAATTTCAAACGGATGCATAGCGGAAAGGGCGGATACAAGCCGGATGAACAGGGAATAGCATTATGGACTGCCGATAGGAAGCAAAGCGGATGCTGCGCGGATGTATATCGGAATGCAAAGCATCACTGCGCATGCGGGGAGTATTGTAATTGCATCAGCTCCGCGGATATAAAGGGATGCAGCACGTCAGTCAGCATTCGGCGAAAGCGTGTTTGCCACATACATGATAGGAGGAACACGCCATGGTTTGGTCAGTCGGAAAAAGAAGAGGAGCATGTGCTACGTCGTTCCAGCCCTGGCAAGAAAGGACAGAAACCAGCTTTCTCACCCCTGGCACTGACTCTGAACGCTGCTGGTGCTGCTGTGGTGGACGCAGCCCAGGTCCTCAAACGCCCTGCTGCTGAAGGCACTGCTGCTCAAGCCCCTGAAGAGCTGCTGCTCAAAAGCCCCTGAAGGTCATCGCTGAAGCCCCTGCAGAGGGGAGGAAGAGGCATGGGAAGGAGAAGGGAGAGTAGGAAACAGTACACCTATTTCTAGAGGAGGCATGGAGGAAGAGGTTGCTTCGGAAATTGGCTGAGGGAGAACGAGTACCTCTGGAGAAAGGGCCACAGACTCTATGCGTGAACAAAGAAGAAATAGGCAGCTTGGAGAGACAAGGCAGAGAGCGCTGGGGTACCTGCATGTTCTCCTGGTTGGTGGAAGCACAATGCCACTTGGTATGGAAGCTACACCTCCAAAATATCTGGCCAGGCCGCTATAAGCTCACTGACCGGAAGATGTACATCATGCCAAGTGGCTGTTTCCTGGAGGGTGAGATCCGCCACCGAGGAGCAGCCCCTCTGTCAACCCTCTCCCTCAGAACATCCCACAGAGAGCCACTCCTCTTTCTAGCCAGGAAACAGCTACCGGTGTCTAGGCAGGTTGTTCTTCAAGAGGGCCCCGATGGCAAGAGACCCCCCTGACAGCTGCACTCCCATGCCGGCAGCCCTTGGAGATCGCACTGTCTCAATGGGAGCAAGAAGAAGCAGCAGGCCAAACCCACACTCACCCCCAGCTCCAGAGGATGCAGTCAGAGAGGCAGACTGGAGGAGCCAGAATCCACAAGTGTCCTGTTTGGAGATCAGGGACACAATGAAGACCACACCGAACTTCTCTCTTCAGTTGGTCCACTTGGACAGAGGATCTTGGGCCACCACACCTAACGTGAGCCAGACCCTGCAGGGACCTGCCCAAGGCCAGTCCAGGATGCTGAAGGAGAAGATAACGCACTTCTGCAGCAACCCTCAAAGGCCAGCTGAAGCTTCTCCTACCGGTCGCACGGTATGCTCCCCCACAGGCGATGTCACAGCTTCCACGGCTTTTTTCAACAGCGCCTCACCTACCAAGGCTTTATGACTACCAGGACTTCGCCAGCAAAACAGACATTCAGTCAGGCCCCGTTTCAATCGAGTCTGACACAGGTTTTTATTCTGGTGATTGAAATGAGCGGCAGCTACCATTACGGACAGTTGTCATGATGCCATGGTGGAGAACATATGGGATGATGTGGAAGACCAAGACCAAAGGTGAAGAGGTCTGTACACCAGCAGCTGCTTGGACCAGATGATTTCCTTCCCCTTTTAATAGAATTTTGTTTGTCCACTAGGTGTCCTTCCTACATACTCTTCGACATACTGCAGACTCCTAAAATATCCGAGATACTCCCAGATAAAACGTTTTGTCGCATTTTAATTCCTTTATATTACGAGATGCATACTCTACATCCTTTCTATTTCTGTTGCCTATGATGTTGTGTAGATGTCCATGCAGACCTTTCCTTTCCTCTCTCTTTCCATTTTCAGCCTGCAAGGATGTGAGTTGAGGGGATGGCCAGAGGATGCCGAGAGGATACAGCAGACGTTTTAACAGATGATAACATACATAGAATGTTTGTTGGCCCGTATTATGTCTCGGATATACATCGGCATGCGGCGGAAGTTCATCCGTTCACAAAGTTTTGTGCGCTCCAAAACTTCTTGGTGCGGATGAAAAATCAGCAGTGGAGTGGATTGCATCGAGGGATAGTTTAGCGTATGAAAACGTATGGCAGTGAGTGCAAATGGATGCATAGTGTTTTCCCAACGGATGGCAATGCTTTTTTTAACACGTTTTAACATCCTCTTTGCATCCGTAAGTGCAGTGGGACAGGGGCTTTACTTTGCTTGTTACAAGGCTCCAAAGATGATCATGTGATCCCAGGATACTAAAACCATCATAAATATGAGCCAGTTGCCAAGTGTCTGAATTTTGATCATGTGACCATGGGGATGGTGCAATGGTTGTAAAATGTGAAAAAAAGACTTTTTTCTAGTGCCATTTTAACTTTGAATGGTTACCAAATGAATCGTTGTAAGTCAAAGACAACCTTTAATTTTAAGTAGTTATAGTTTCTGTGGAACAGTCTTTTGTTAGTTGATACTTTTAGAGAATAGGTTTGAAAAAAAAATATTTTCATTTCTATTATTTCCTCAAGCTTCTAAAGAACTTTATTTCACAGAACTTTTATGCATGGGAGGTGGCTTTCCTTTCCACTCCTTTTTTCTTTTTTTCTTATGACATTTTTCCTCCCTCCCTCTCTCTGTTACTATTGGAGTTCTCATTGCATCTAACTATTTAGAACAAACACTTACAGGACTTGCTTATCTTGTCTCTTTCTATTTTCTATCCACCGCTTTCATTTACTGAAAGAAAAATTTACAAAACCAGAAACCTTCTTTTATTTAAAGTTATCTGTAAAACACAATTAACAATAACAGGAATAATTTATAACCTGACTTTCAAGAAGCAATTCCATTAAAGCAATTCAAAGGCAATATCAGCAATAATGAAAACAAAATAAATAATATTTATAACCATCTTCATCGCTGTATAGCTTTATGCTTGTGTCCCAATGACACTATTTAAATGAAGTATAAACATTGTATTTATTCTCTTTTTCTGTGTGTGTGCAGTACAGGAAAACCTCTTCAGAAACATTTACTGCAGAGTTAGCATTTTTTCTGCAAATTTTTCTGAGTCTGGTCTGCCTTTTCTATTGTCCATTTCCCCCCATTTTTAGCCAATGTGCTTTCTGATTTCCCTCCCTTATTTTCCATTGATATGACTGAATTTATTTTATTTTCTACTGTTTGCCACATTCTTTCTATGTAATTCTGAGTGTACCTTCCTTGCTGCCTCCTATTATTGTATAAGTATTATACAATGCTTTCTGGTATACAAAATACTCCACAAGTTATCATATTGTATCATGTATTGAAACAGTGCATTATTAATAAAGTTGTCATTAAATAGCTTTCTGATTAAAAGAATGATGTGGCAGAGAATAATAGGATACAGGGTATATAGAAGGGAGAACAAAGAAATTTATACAGTGTGTTCTTGATTTTCCACACCCGATCCACAACAAAATAATCTAATATGTATTGCAAAATCTTCAACTATAATTGACAGTTACAACTACAATGTAACACAATTACAATTGTGGTAATTCATCAAGAATAGTTTTATAAAAGATTGCAAATGAGTAACAACATCCAAGACAGCCCAAATAAATTGTTAAGCTTAGTTCAATTTCTTAGTGGCATCTTCAAAATTGTAATTGAAATTGCAAATTGCTTGAAATTGTAAATTCAAATTCAAAGAAAAAAAGGAGATGCCATAATAAACTATTTATTATTAGTATTTTTACATTTCTCTTCAAATCATATTTCCTGAATCATCTCAAAAAAGAATATAATGCAAAAATACATACGCACAAAAGATAAGAGAGTCAAAAGTTTCCTTTCAGAGAAAGAGAGACGACTGTTACCCACTTCTATATACAGTATTTACTCTACTTAATAAGCTCTGTGATGAGATTATGGTAAAAGTAAAGAAAGAATGCAGAAGATCATGTTCTTGGATGTAGCCTTATAAAACTATACCAAGGCAGGGTACTGCATATTCAATGGGAATAGAACTATGTTACAGGTCCAGCAATTCATGGAACTGAAATGCTTGAAAACAGTAATTTAGTAATTTAGACACTAAGATCTCTATTTCAGACTAGGAGCAATTTTCTAAATCTAAACCTTACATTGATAATAAGTACTAATGACATCACACTTAATAACCAGTTGTTAAATTATTTGAATCCCACCATGGTCAGAACTCACTGTAGCCCAGGCCATGTGCAGGATAACCAGACATCTGGAATTATGACAGAACTTCTGGATTTTTTTAAAAAAACTTATCCTCTTTCTACTCAATCTTCTGAAGGCACACTTTTTATTTGCTTCCCCCCCCCCTTTTTTTTTTGTCATTTCTGCTTCTGTTTCCTCTTATCTTATTCCCTAANCTTCCCCCCCCCCTTTTTTTTTTGTCATTTCTGCTTCTGTTTCCTCTTATCTTATTCCCTAACCCTAATGGTTATCTGGGTTTTTGCAAATGACACCAGTAAATCTGCATATGTCTGAGGAAAAGGGGAAGAGGTGGGATAAGGAAAATTTTATGTGTGAAAAAAATAAAATAAAATATTTTCAAGGAAACATTCTACTTAATTAGATTAAATATGGAGATAGAAACATGCATTGCAGTATTTTGCCCAGAGACACAAAGACAATTTTTAGAAAGAGCACTGGTTAGCTAGTTCATCCCAAATGCCAAAATGAAAAACTTCTTTTAATTCAGAATGGTCAAAATAACTTATATTTAGAACAAAAAATAGATAAAGAAGACCGTTGTGCATTCTGCGTGCTGTGCCACTGTGATACAGATTTAGCAAGAAGGAAAGGGCACTCTTCAAAATGTTGTTAGAGAACAAGCAGCTAGATAAGGTCAGGAAAGGGCATAAATATCAACACAAATCTGTACAGATTTGCTGAGAATGTGTCTAGCATGACTCTTTATTATCACAAGTGTTTTTAGTTGGAGGTGCATTGTAAAAAGAAACTGCTTGTTGGTGTCTTCCTTTCTTTCATTATGTCTTCCTCTCTTGTGGTTACTGTCCTTTTCTCTTTGGTTGTTAAATGGCAGTTCTAGCCTTGTGTTCTAGCCATCTCCTTAACAGCTTCTTTCCTGTAACAGTGTGGTATGTAAAAACCGAAGAAAAGATGCATCTTTAAGGCTGCAAATGCAATGAGTATTTTTATACCCGCTCCAAAACTCACCTTTCTCTGTATTATTTTCAAGTACCAACCTGATTTAATTTATTAACTGATTTCAATTTTCCCATTTCTGTGTTCGCCAAGTTTAGATACTTGCAGAGATAGTCTTTTTTATCTTTCCAGGTGTATGTCTATGTCTGAGAATTTGTCTATATTAAAAATTCATTTACTTTTAATCTATAAAACTGCATCAAGGATTATCTGTTTGCATTTGTTTTGAACTGTATGTTGAACTGTTTTTATTTTCAGATCTGGAGATATTTTCTATTCTGTTCAGAAGTTCCTATCTCAGTATATCTTGTATTTTTTGGTAAGTTCCTCAAGAATATTTTGATTGATTTCATATTGTTTTATGTTCCATTTTCTTGATTAATCATACTGGATAACATTGGGAAATATGCTACAGAAAATCATATCTCTGGTAACATTGACAATTTGTAATGGAAAATGGGGAGTTAATTTTCTAACCTTTAAATATATAGACTAGCTGCCTGCGATATCTTCAAGGTGTTTTTTTTTTTCATTTTATTTCAGAAAGAAGTAATTAATATTTTGCTTTTAAGGAGATTTGAAGTTCCCTCTCCTGGCAACAGTTGCCAACATATAGCACAACATATAGCACAACACTGGAGAATTCTGTCATCCACCAACAGCAATTTGACTGATTAAAATCTAACATTTTGCAAATGTATGTTAATTGAGTATGAATATCCTCTGTGTTCTTATCCTCCAACAGTGCCACAGTTCCTTACCTTTTTTATTTTATTTCCTTTCAGTTACCTTACCGCAAGTGTCCAGATGTATCTATAACTAGTCTCATGACCTTTTATTCAGGTTTTCTCTTTATCAAATCTAATATATCAAATCTATTATTTGTATCATCACTGAGATAACTTTCTGTCCATAATCACATGAAATGTTGATATTGTTCATTGGATTACAATTATTTTAGTTTAAAATGTGATTACAGAATAAACTTGTGGTCCGAGACACAGTTTCCTGTTATGAATAGAACAGGGCTGTCAGATTTGTGGCCCGCAGGCCAGATCATGTACTGGCTATGCCCATGCCCATGCCTGGTTTAGCAAAGGGGGGAAAAGTTGTGATATGTCATGGGATACCACCATGACGATGCGAGTTTGACAATCCTGTAATATACCTTTCCCTTCTTTTTTTGCAGAGTAAATAGTCAAACTTCACTGCTATCTGTGATGATCCAGACAGAATGTAACACAATGTAACAAAATCCAAAATGTAAATAAATGTCCTTCAATGCCTCCAACTTGGCCTCACTATTCAATAATTCCCAGTTGGAGATAAAATGTACTCAAAAATAGTCTTCAAAAGAAAGCAATACAGTCCAAACTTAATGAGCAGATAGAAATGAAATAATAATAATAATAATAATAAAAAAAAAACTACAGTGATGAAATTTCCACAACGGACCAGGATAAGCAATTACTAAATTCAAGGAGATAACAAGGCACAGTCTGTTGGAAGGATGCCAACCAAGATAACTTCAGCCCAAAAAAATACATGCTTTATTTCTGGCAATTCTGTGTTGTAGTCGTTTCTCTTATATACTAGTCTCCCCAGATACAACCAATGAGGAGGATCACGGCTGCTTCCTCTCACATAAACCAAGTTGTTGCCTTCTCTGTTCCTCCCTGCATTTCCTAGGATGAAGAGGAGGAGCTTGTTCTTCCTCTGACTGCCCAGCCAGCCTCTGCCCTTCCCCAGCTTCCTCCACAACCTCTGGAATCACACCTCCACTCCCTGTCAGTTATTCCTCCTGTCCCTCAGAGTCCGAGTCTACCAAGGGCATGACACTATCCATCTGATGATGTTGATTTCAGCATAGTTGTTGACAAGGTTCCACACAATATTCATATACACAACATTCAAATACATATGTCTGCTCTAGTTAGCAATTCAATATTTCCAGAGGAGAAACTTTGTAAAATTAGATTTACAACTCTTAATGCCTTTTTGGCAATGCTGTTACAGTGAGCTCTGGCACTTAGGACATCTGATATGAGTACTCCAAGGTCCTTGAGAGAGTGAAGATCATAAACCTAGCTATAGGTATAGATCTAGAAGATCTATCTGCCTAGCTTGTATTTGGTGTACTGATTTTTTTTTTTACCAATGTGTAGGACAGAGCATTTGTTGGCTGAGATTTGGAGTTGCCAATTGTTTGACCATTCAGACACATAGTCAAGGTCGTTTTGAAGGACAGTAGCATTGTTGGTGAAGTTGAATAGTTTTACATCATCTGTGAAGAGGACACAGATGCTTATAAGATGATCACTAAGGTCATTTATATAGAGTATCAAGAATGTGGGTCCTAGAATGCTGCCTTAGGGGACACCACTGTTAACTGGAGTAGGGATTGATAGAGCACTCCCTATTTTTATTATTGTTGCCTGTTTGACAGGAATGCAGTAGTCCACTTATGAAGGGATCCAGAAATGCCGTAAGAGTTTAGTTTTAACAGTAATGTATCATGCACCACTGAATCAAAAGCTTTGCAGAAGTCTATGTAAATTGTGTCTGTAGCTTTACCCTGGTTAAGTAGAGTATCCATATGTCTTTGCAGTGTAGGAATTGTAGATTTCTGGACAATTTTTCCTGAAACCAAATTGTTTTTTGGAGAGTAGGTTGTTTGACTCTAAGTGGAGGGTGATGAATTGGTTAATGATTGATTCCACGACTTTGCACGTGATACAACACAGTGAGATTGGTCTGTCATTTTCAACCAGGCTGGGGTCATATTTTTTGAAGATAGGGATGACCATAGCTAAGGAACATAGGTTCAGTAAGGAGCTGGTTCTGAATGATATCTCATATATAATGCTTACGAGTTCTGCTATGGATAATATAACTAGTTGGCTAATCACAGCCAGAGGATTAGCACTGATAACTCTGCTTCAATAGGAAGCGTAGTAACCAGTGTGATCTGACTAGGATTTGTCTTGAAGTCAGTGTTTAACATTTTTATTTATAAATCAAATCCAGGCTAGTATCTGGCTGATTATGTGACCAACCATAATAATAAAAATACCAGAACTTCTGATCAAGAAACAAAGCTTTTCCAAGAGAAAACTGACTGAGCTCAAGTGATATTTTTTCCCTCCAAACATAGTCTTTCAAAGAACTTCATTCAAGATCTTTTGGAATGCTAGGGCTCCATAGAACACTCTTTGAAAATGTTTTGTATCTTCAAGAGATAAATTAACATTTTAGTTAATATATCAATGTAAGAGGACAGAAAGTAATTCACTTCCATTGTTTTTTTGACCTGTTTTGAAATCTACTTTTAATCTTTGGATTAAGAGATTTAGGAGAGTCACAGAAGGAACTGAATTAAGAGTTAATTGCTCATATTATTTTCTATATTAGCAGAGGGATTGAATAAATTGATGAAAAGTTATTTCACAAGTGAAACATAGTATCATATGGTTTTCCATACTTGTTCTGGGCCTAAGTTTCTGTGCTGACAAATATATTTCTTATTAAATTCAAGAATTTTCCAAGCATAAAAGTTTAACCACCTCAGTGTTGAGATTTTGTTTTACAGTATGCATTTCTAATGAGACCTCAGTGGATATCATGTCTAATACTTACTGATAAGACTTTTTTTAAAAAATATGAATGTCCATATTTTAAATTCCTTGCTATTTGAAGCAGCTGGCATTACAGGAGCCCATGAAGGTTACTCTTAATATATTTATTTTTTACTTATATCTACGTAGTTGCCCATCTCACAAGAATCAATTTTGGGCAGTATATTTCATTTGCTGTAGAAGAGCAATAACTCTTGGTGTGACTCACTCAATGATGTTCTCCCATTTCAAACTCCTAAGTCTATCTTCTAAACCATGGACCCCCAATCTCTGGGCCATGGACCAATAGATGGGTACTAGTTGGAACTCGGCTGCAAAGCTGGATGTAAGCAGCAGGAAACTGAGCAAAACTTCATCTTTATTTACAGTTGCTTCCGCAGTACTTCTCCACCTCAGCTCTATCTCAGATCATCAAACATTATATTCTCACAGGAACATGAATTCTACTGTAAATTGTGCATGCAAGGAATCTAGCTTGCAGAATTCTCCTCCTGTTCTCTGTGGAAAAATTGTCTTCCACAAACTGGTCCCTGGTGTCAAAAATGTTAGGGACCACTGCATTAAACTTCAAGTTGATTTTAAGAAAGAAAACTGATACTCAGAATTTTTACCATGCATTATAATTTAGACTGTGACAAACTCAGAGATAGCTCAACACTTTAAAAACTGAACTATAAAAACAGAAATATAAATTTCTCCTCCAGACATTAAATCTGTAAACTAAGACAAAATCTAAACTTCATCTTGGGTCTGGCTCAGAGTTAAAATGTATAACTGAGTGCCATTAGCATGCATATAACACCTGTTATAACAATCTGTGTTAGTTGATGACCTCTTCAAATGGGTTCATGTAGATGTTGACTAAGAGGAGTAAAAGAGTCAGAGGCCATAAGGGAGTACACTAATGATAAGCCTCTTCTTCTCTGTTGCCTGTTTGACAGGATAAGGCATCAACCTGAATTTAGCAATAATCAAACAATAACATCAGATGACGTTCTGAAAAAAGGTTTTTGAAACAATACATATTGAAAATGATTCAAGAAGCAAGTGGGTAAGCAAAGAGAAACTTTGAGTGCAATTAAAGAGAAGTTGATCTTGATAACACTTGCCACTATATATAACATGATGAGGATTGAAAATGTAAAATCAGTCACCATGTGGAAAATTCAGTATGAAATTATGAAAATTATATGAGAATTCACATCAAAGTTGTGGGAATTATGTGATTCTGGGCTCTGCATTATTAGTGGCATATACATGCTGTTACATTGATAACTTTTCCTTATAAGACTTCCTTCCCATAAGGGAGTTAGTAGTATTTTATAAGGAACTAATTGTGGAATTCTTAGTACTCACTGAGCTTAATTGTTTGCTTGCAAATATTTCATTACCCAGGTTGATAATATCATCAGTGCAAACGAAAAGTTTGCAGACACAGCAGTTCAATCCCGAGTGACGTATACTGTCTTCTCTAGGAACAGATTGTTTAAAATAAAACTCAATTTATAAAATAGAAGGTCCTCATTTAGCTGGTTATATCTTTTGTTGCATTAACCTGAAGGGGAGAATATTTCACAACTAATTTATTTAAAGTGCGTAATGAAAATGTAGATATTGAGGCCAAGCCGAGTTCTGCTTTCCATTTAATTGGACAGAGGGGGGAGGGGAGGACAGTTTAGGATTATCCCCCACCTGACTTTGAACAATGATGTATATTTTGCTACTTTTCTTTAAGATAAAGTTAAACACATTATTATATGCTCAGTATATCAGTTTTTCCATAAAGAAAACTGACATTTTTTAAAACATGAGAATAGTCAGCAGCAGAAGATAATTTATCAAGTTATGGCAGTGGTCAACTCATATCATCTTTAGGTCTGCCACTTATAAGCGTATGAGCTTATGGATCTTTGTTGAGAATAAAATATCTCCCCATATTCACAGAATCAACTGTATATAATTGAAAAAAAAATGATTACATTTCATTACATATGGGTTCTTCAAATACTTTGGGACTTAGCTATCTTAAAGCATAGTTAGATCTACCAGTATTATAAAGGTGTTTGTTGCATTTCATTTTGCCATTGAAAGGTAGCACATTATGTATGTTGTGATTGCTACTTCCATCCATTCACATTAAAAAAAACTTTAATATTATCTTTCTGTGCTTGTTTGCATTGCTAATATCAATAGTTATTGTAAACAAGCAGTTACACTAGATAATTACTCAGTCATAACCAAGCCAAGTGGATTTCTTTTTTCTTCTTTTTTTTCATTATGAAGTAAATTAACATAAAATATGCACTATAACAAAAAGCAAAACAAAATTAAACAGATGTTCCTGCCTACACTTCAATGGGCACACAAGTTTTAAAGGCAACTGTAAGGGCTTAATAGATGATAGCTCACAGAGGGCAGTCTCATTAGTGGATGTACATTTATTTGTATATCTCTCTGTTTATTTGCACAAGGACATATATGTGTGTGTGTGTGTTGTGATTTGTATGGTTTTAATTTTTTTATTTATTATATTTATTTCTCACCCACCTCACAATGCAACACTATATGAAAATAATTCCCCTGTAATGTAACATCTAATAGATTATTTTTATAAACTAGGTTAAAAACCTGCTATATATCTAGTTAAAACATGTGATATATCTAGTTTGCAGAAATTAGTCTTCTGTTAATCAGATTGCACTATTCTTACTTGTTGAAAATTCTTGCCAATTTTTGTCCTCTCCCAAAGTACATTTTCTTTGGTTCATCTATATCTAGTGTTTATGCTTTTTTTTCCCTTTCCTCTCCTGTTTGGCCTTTTGATTTAACCCCTAGACTTTTCTGTTCTTTGTTGTTCATAGATATCTTTCATTCTATTTCTGCTTGGCCACATATGACTCAATCTAACTAACCATGTGAAAATAAGGAAATCATTAAGTGAAATCTGTATTGGTAGAATTATTTTAATAGGTACTTGTTCCTCCTCCTATTTTCCCAACAACCCTGTGACAGTTGTGCTGAGAGAGAGTGACTTCACCCAGCAAACTTTCATGGCTAAGCCTAAAACCAAACTTTTCGGTACCAGGGACTGGTTTCATGGAAGACAATTTTTCACAGGATTGAGGCCGTGGTGGTTTTGATTTTGGTCTAATCATCATCATAATTATCAATCATTATCATTATCATTATCATCATTATCATCATTAAATAATGTAATAAATAATAGTACAGTTAGCTATTATGTAAATTAAGTATTACATAAGAACAAATATTCTCTAGTCATTAATCATTTTTTATAGGCACATAAAATATAAATAAGTAAAAAAAACCCTCTGCTTCAAAATACACATAAGCAAAAAATATTAAGGAAAGAGAAATGGAAGGAAAATATATACCATATAGAAAGAAATCAAAATTTGAAAAAGTACAACATGAAAAAGTACAACAGCTGAAATGGTAGAATATTTTAAATAACATTTTTTGGTCTGATCATAAAGAAATGATGTATATTTGGAGAGTAGGTGATGCTGAGTTTGAGAAACATTTGAAACAATAACTCAGTAGTAAAACCTTAATGTTGAAATCTCAAGAGAATTAATGTATTTATAGTTTTGCCAATTTCACTATGGTTCAACTATAGGATAGGTGTATATGACAAGTATGTCATGTATATATTGGTTCATATTTGAAAGCAAAAAGAACAGAAAAAATAAAATTCAGGAAAAAATAATAGGTTCTTTGTTTTATCCTTCAAGGAAATATTTTATTGTAGAATAATAAATACAATAACACATGAAGTGCACACATCACTGTTGAATCCTTTAGTCTTAAAGCAAAATAAGGGAATTAGATTTGAGGGAAATGCAGAAGTGTATGCCTTTTAATACATTTTGTTTGTTGAAAACCATGTTGCAAAATCTGTCTGATTTTTTGCGAGGAGGAGGAAGAGGAAAGTTCCCATGTTCATCAGCTTGTCTATTGTTGGCTTTTTATCTAGAGGTTCATGAATTTTGTTTTAACTAGACCTCAAAAATAGAAGAACAAAGGCATGCAAAAAAAAAAAACTTTGCAAAGATTTTGAGGCAAATTCAGTTGGTAATTGTAATTACTATCAGACAATGTTACAGTTTACATATTGTAAATATACACATCATCCTGTTCACTCCTTACGTTCTACTTGAGATACTGTGATGTACTCACAAAAGGGTATGTTGCTGTGCATGTCACATCTTGGTCTTCATCTCTCGCCCAAAGCATACATGAATAACTAGAGTTTTATATGTATAGGATTGAGCAAAGTGAATTTTTATAAAATGAATAAAAATGAACAGTGTATATATTTTAGTTCAGTATTTTTGTTGCATAGCATGCTGTCAGCATGAAAGAGGGAGAATACTATGGATTGTCTACTGAGAAACAGACTGGAAGTAACCAAAACTTTTTGGTCTACAAGCAGGAATGTTGCAAGAACTTAGAGACAGTCCTTTGGTCAAAATATGAGAAAAGGATATTGTCAGTTACAGTTAGAAATGGAAAACTGAGTTTTGGGGAGTGTTGTGTTTAAAGATTTTATTTGCATAAAATTGTGTATTTTATTCACTTAATAGTCAACTTGTAAGTAACTGCAGCAGCTGGACAGTTGGATGAAACTGAACATGGCTAAAAACATATTCTTCTTCAATTCTTCCACAAGTCTCTATAGCTTTATTTTTAGCCTGTACTCCATCTGTCACTTTTCATCTATTATTTATTACTTTCCTGGACTGCATTTCAAGCAATGAAACTTATACCTAGCACAGTGAATAAGTCCTTGCCCATTGTTAAAAAGCAGAAAATAAAGTAAGTTGTTCTTAATCAGACCGAGGGCCCATTTATTTCCAATGAGTGATAGTAATATCTCCCTAGCAACAATATAAATAAAAAAGGAAATAAAAAACTTTCCATTGTAGACATTAGCAGTTATTATTTAGAGCAGGGCTAAAACTGGCAGCCATGGACCAGAAGCATCATCCATAGGCCACGCCGACTGCAGCTTTGCGACAGGTCATGTATTGTGAAACATCACATGACATCAACATGATGTGGCGAGTTTGACACCTGTGATTTAGAGGTTTAGTTATGTCAGTTGTGAACTATAAAAACCAAATCACCAGATGAAAGTTTTTTTAAAAAAAGAAATATTTGCTGCCATCCAGAGATCACCCCTCCTCCTTGCCAATTTATCTATCATAATTTGGCATATCTAACTATGCATTGTTAATATCTACATTTACCATTCTTAATACCCATCTTAAGATATGCCTCCTTGATTTTAGCCCATATTTTAAAACCATCTATGCACGTGACCATTTACAATGAATATATCCAAAATTGATAATTTTTCATAGATTTCATTGATCAAAATCTATAGTTGTTGGCCAAGAATTTTCATTAATTTTATTTTAAACTTTTATTTTTTTTTCTTTTTATGTGCTGTCCCTGTCATTGAAATCTCACTTTCCAACACAGATTTGTGCTTTGTAAATTGTATGTTGTTCATTTTGTTTTATTTTAGTCAAAATTAAATATGGACATCCTTGGTTCAGACTGAAAATATAATATGTGGGAAGAGACATTTAATTCTTTCTTCACCATCTATGATATTTCTATGTAATAGCTGTCTACAAATGATACAACTTCAAGACTAGACTGATGTTTGCAATGAGCAATAAAAAATTACACTTGATAGCCAAATCATTTTAACTGTGTGGCTGCTAAATAACAGTGTTGTCTCATGGTTAAAAGAGACATTTCTACAGAATAAAACTACAATAAAGTTCTATACAAAGCAGGTTCACTAACTTAACTGGTGCTATGTAGTTCCAGTTTCTCCGTGAAAGAGAATGACAATTTGTTGTTGCCAACAGTTCAGGGATCTGTAGATCTAACATATCTAGTAAGCATATTACTAAAGGGCCTGTCACATAGGCCGATGGATGCAAAACGTATGTAAAAAGAACACAGCGGAGGAGAAAATATTCCATCCATTGTTATCCACTCTCAAAAGTGCCCCGAATTTGCATAAGCAGAGCGGACAACAACGGAAAGGAAACGGACGTGGGGAGGATGTAGTGAGGATGTTAAGCGGATGCTCCACAGAAGCCTAGTGGATGGAAGTGGATGGAAGCGGATGGTGCTTACTCTGCTGGCGCTGCTCCTGGTGCTGGTGCTTCTGCTGGTGATTACTCTGCTGGCGCTGCTCCTGGTCCTGCTGGTCCCGCTGGTGCTCCTGGTCTCCTGGTGCTCCTGGTCTGTTGGTTTCTCTGGTCCTGCTGGTCCTGCTGGTGCTGCTGGTGCTTTCTCTGCTGCTGCTGATCCCGGTCCTGCTGGTGCTGCTGGTGCTGCTGGTGCTGCTGGTGCTGCTGGTGCTGCTGGTGTTGCTGGTGCTGCTGGTGCTGCTGGTGCTGCTGTCCTGCTGCTCCTGCTTTTGCTGCTACTGTTGTTGTTGCTCTGCTGCTGCTGCTGGATGGTGGAGCAGCCCTAGAATCTCGAAGCCCCTCTGATGAGGGCCCAGATGGCCTGCCAGAGGAGGAAGAGGCATACGTGTGAACAGGAGAGGAGGCAATACTCATCGAAGAGGAACATGAGGATGAGGTGCTGGAATGGCTGAGGGAGAACGAGTATCTATGGCGGAAGGGAACCAGGCTCAATCGAGACACCAAAAGGAAGCAGGCTGCTTGGAGAGAGAAGGTGGAGAGCCTAGGCTACACTTCGGAAGTCCTCCTCGGCTGGTGGAAGCACATGCACACCTGGCACGGGAAGCTGCACCTCAAGAAATCTGGCCAGGCCATGGTCAAGCTCAACGACCGGGAGACCTATGTGATGGCCAAGTGCAGCTTCTTGGAGGGTGAGATCTGCCACCGAGGAGCAAGCCCCTCTCACATCCCTCTCTCTCAGGCAGCCCAGAGAGCCAGTCCTCTTCTAGCCAAGAGTCAGCTCCTGTGTCCAGGCAGGTATCTGTGGAGTGTCCCATGACGGAGACCCCCCAATAGCTGCACTCCCGTGGTGGAGCACGTGGAGGACCCCCTGATCAGTGGGAGCAAGGAGAGGGCACTTCCACCAGAGACCAACCCACATCCACCAGCTCCACCTCCAGAGAAAGCAGGAAGAGAGCCAGACCGGAGGGGCAGAGCCACATGTCCTGCTGGAGATCAGGGACACCATCAAAAGCAGCGTAGATCTCCTCTCAGATGGTACACACTGACATACCATCCTCAAACTTCAAGCCCTTCCTCACCTACTTCAACCAGACCCTCATGAACATGTCGAACCCCAGTACAGGTGGTGAAGGACAGGATCACCGATCTTCTTCACAACCCTCCAGACCAAGATGAACCTGCTTCCACCCAGTCAGGCCTGCTCCTCCACCCCAGGTGATGTCACTGCCCTTCCAAGGCTTTCCACAGGCCTCCCCTACCAAGTCTACGGCTACCAGGAGGTCCAGCAGCACAGGCAGCCCTTCCCAGTACAGACAAGGTACATCGTATGCCACTGGTGCCACCAATGCCATTGATGCCACCAACACCACAGATGCCACCGACGCCACAGATACCACTGATGCCACAGATGCCACCCCACGCCATAGATGTCCCCCACACCGACGCCCCCATGCCACAGATGCCACCCATGCCTCACCTCGCTCATCTGCAGACCAGACTTCCCCACTATACTCCTCCTTCCTCCACCCCACAACCAAGCCCGGCCTCGGAACATCTGTCATCGGTTTGGGACTGACACACCCATGTCCTGGAGGAAGGGGCTTTCAACATCACAGGACTGAGCCAGCTCTCTGAGAGCTTCCGCCACACACCATTCCCTGTTGTCCTCTCGGGGCCAGGCACCCAATGGCACCTCAGACCAGCACTCCAGCAGCAGCCACCTCCACAGCACCTGGACCCTTCACCCTAAGATGATGGGCACGCCTCAGAGTGACAGAGAAGAGTGCCAGAGACTGGGTTGCTACCTGTTGACTTTATCTTTGCTTGGGAAACTTTACTTGGGTCATTTTTTTTTTCCAGTTTGTTATTAATAAAGATTATCTTTGCTTCACACACTTGCTTCAGTTCTTTTAGTCAATAAAGTCTTGGTGGAAACTTTTAGAAATGGTTTAAGCCTTTGCATGCATGTGGGATGGGTAAGGATAGCAATGGGATGGGCAGGGATACCTATGGGATGGGTAATAACTGTGGGATGGGCAGGGATACCTGTGGGTGGGCAGGATACCTGTTGGATGGGTAATAGCTGTGGGATGGGCAGGGATATCTGTGGGAGGGAAAATAGCTGTTGGATGGGTTAGGATACCTGTGGGATGGGCAGGGATACCTGTGGGATGGGTAATAGCTGTGAGATAGATAAACTCCAGTGCAAGCATAGTGGGACTGTATCGTCCACCCTCCCAGGTGCCACACCTATGGCCCTTTATTATCAATAACAATGTAATCATTCATCCACACATTTCAACATAAACACAACTCTTTATTAAATGCCCTGTTAATTTTTAGGGCCATTCAACATACATGGCACAAATCTCATCAGTGTGATGAACAGCTGAAGGAAGCATCCATTAAGCATCTACCATCCTGTCTTCCACTCCACTGCTCCAGCTGGGAGTTGCACCAGTGTTTCCGGAGGTTGCGCTGCTTCTTCCCTTCACGTGATGCTCTGTTGGGCCTTGTACATCCACAGTATCTATCAGGTTTCGCCCTTGCCTCCATTCACCAGGCTCCATGTCCCCATTGCCTTGTTGGAGGTCCACAAGCCTGTTCTGCAACACTGGCTAGCGGGTGCACATGAGATTGTGCAGGATGCAGCAAGCTTCCATGATGTTCCTCACGGTCTGTGGGCGATGTTGCATGGTGGTGAGAAGTATCTGGAACCTGTTCAGCAGAATGCCAAAGGCATTCTCCACCACCGTCTTGCCCTGGACAGCCTGTAGTTGAAGATCCTCTCTTCACGGGTGAGGCATCTGGAAGTGTAGGGCTTCATGAGGTAGGTTCTGAGGGAGAAGGCGTCATCCCCCACAATGAAGTAGGGCACATCTTGTGTTTTGTTGGGCAGGGGGTCTGGATCTGGGAAGCCCATGATGAGGTTGCATTCCAGCCCCTCCTTGAGGTGACTGGCGTTGTATACCTGGGCATCTGAAGATGAGCCATTGCCTGAAGCATTGATGTACATGAACTTGTAGTCAGCATCGACCATCGGCGAAGAGGTGATGCTGAAGAAGCCCTTGTAGTTGAAATAAGTGGACCCCGACTTGGCTGGAGCTTTGCAGGCCACGTGCTTGCCATCTATGGCTCCAACGGTGTGGGGGAAGTTCCACTTCTGATACCACTGCTCTGCGACTTTCTTCCAGCCTTCTTTCAGTGGAGGGCACTTGAGGAGCTCCTCCAGGTATTCTTCGATGATGGCCTGCACCACTTCTCTGACCACAATGCTGATGGTGTTGTTTGTCACCCTCCAGCCGTATTGCATGCTCCTGTACGTGGTCCCGGAGGCCAGGTGGCGCAGAGTCAGTGCCACCTTGAGTCCAGGGTCCAGACTGGGCTGGAAGTTGGTGCTCTGCTTGGTCAACCTGGGTCTCAGCCACTCCACAACTTCGTCAAACATGGCTGGCGACATCCTCATGAAGTTCTGGAATGCCACGAGGGTCTTCGTTCCTCAGCTCCACCATCAGCTTGTTATACACTCCATACTCTGCTCTTCTCGCGATCCATCTTCGAAGCAAGACACTTCTTGGCCACCTCCTTTTCTTTACGTAGAACAGGTGAAAGAGCCTGTAGATGGCTTTGCACTGTTTGTAGAACGATGGTGGCTACCAAAAGGAGTGTGTGACGATCCATGGTGGAGATGACTGGATGCTGTGGAGAGCAAGAGCCAGATGTAGGCTGAAGAGGTCTGCACAACAGGGCTGCTGGACTGAAAGTTAGATCCAGGTGATTTTCCCCCTTTTTATAGGAAATATTGTTTTTTCCAGTCTGTGTCCTTTTGCATCCTCTAGGCATCCTGCAGACATCCTAAATATCCAAGATACGTCCCATATGCGAACGTTTTTTCTGTTTTAATGCTTTGTATGCGAGCTGCATCCGCTTACATCCTTTCTACATCTGTGCTACTAATGCTGCGTCTCCGTTCCGTGTCTTTTTCACTTCCTCCCTGTATCCGTTTTCTACTGGAGCGGATGCGAGTTGCGCGGATGTGCAGCGGATGCCTAGCGGATATACCAGATGCGTAACGGATGATGATGGACGTATAACAGATGTTCCCCATATGTGTAGCAGATGTAGAACAGACGCGTTGGATACATTTTCCGCTCAAAAAGTTTTGTGCAGCTCAAAATTTTTTGAGTGGATGAAATGTCAGTAGACGGATGCTGGACGGATAGAGAGTATGAAAAATGGACGCAGGTGAGTACAGAACAGATGCATCGTGTTAACGCAGCGGATGGCAAGTGTTTCTCTCCGTTTTACATCCTCTTTCCATCCATTGGTGCTGTGTGACAGGGGCTTTACAGAGATAAAAGAAGAGATAATTTTGAATCTTTTTTAGAGATATCAATGTAGAATGTATCATAGGATTTCTAATTATATGACCTCAAATATGATTCAGAATTTCCACTGAATGTTTTCCTAAAACTTGGGTTCAGGATCACAATAATATCATGAACCATGAGAATTGTTTAGTTCACACGTGCATACATACACAATCTTAAAACTAAAAAAAAAGTCCAAATCATTTGTCTTTCAATTATCAGACAAGATTATCTTTGCAGTTGTTGTTACCATTATTCAAAAACTCTTAAGGGGGTAATGTGTTGATCACTATAGACAGGAGTAACCCACTATTGTTAATAGATTTTATAATATCAACAAAACCCACAATGTTAATCAAATCCAACTGGAAGATTTGCAAAGGGATGCATCTGGTCATCATCTTATTTATTTTATTTAAAATATGCATATATGAAATTTACAAAGTTTATTTGGGCTTGAAAGCCTCCTACTTAGTTACCCTATTTGAGAACTAGTATGTCATTGTCCTTCATACTTGATTGAAACAAACATTATTCCAGTATGTCGATATAGATGCCATCAGTATGAAACAAGACCAACAAATATGTCCAACAAATATTAATAACCTTGATACTGTATGTTTCTGGAATACAGCTAAAATGATCCCATAGGCTATGATCAGTTTTGAGGATAATTTCCTGAGTCATGATAGTATAAAATCCTTTGTTTAACTGTAAAATATCTTGAAAGCCCCAAGGCTGTTCTTTTGTCATACATGAATAATGGCATGCAAACAACACATTCTCTTTTTTCACAACTTTGAATATTCACCAAGTGCTCGTTACTTAAGGCCCTGTCACACTGCCCAACGGATGCAAAACATTAGTAAAAAGGACACAACAGATGAGCAAAATGTTCAATCTGTTCTAATCCACTCTCAAAAGGGGCAAAAATTTGCATAAGTGGAGCGGATAACACGGAAAGGAACAGACGTGGGGAGGATGCAGAGCGGATTGAAAGCAGATGCGGAACGGAAGCCCAGCGAATGGAAGCGGATGGGAGCGGATGGCACATCTGTGGGGCTTCAGGGGACCACAGCAAAGTGGATGCGGAACAGATACAGCGGATGCAGAGCGGATGCCGAGTGGATGAAACGGATGCCGAGCAGAAGCCTAACGGATGCCTAGCGTTAATTGCTCATGTAGGGAGGATGCATTGCGTCAGCCCCGCGGATATAAGTGAAGCAGCTCGGAAGCAGATCACCATTCAGAGGAAAGACCTGCTGCCGGACGGATTGACAGCCTTGCCTGCCCACCATGCCTGCCTGCAAGCCTTGCTGTAGCCTTGCTGCAAGCCTTGCTGCTAGCCTTGCTGCAGCCTTGCTGTCTGCCTGCCTGCCAGCCTTGCTGCCAGCCAGTCTGTCTGCCAGCCTTGCTGCCTGCGTTCCTGCCAGCCTTGGTTCATGTCTGCTGCCAGCCTTGTGCCTGCCTGCCTGCCAGCCTTCCTGCACCCTTGGTGCCTGCCTGCCTGCCAGCCTTCCTGCCAGCCTTTGGTGCCTGCCTGCTGCCAGCCTTCCTGCAGCCTTGGTGCAGCCTTCCTGTTAGCCTTTGTGCTGCCTGCCTGCCTGCCAGCCTTCCTGCAAGCCTTGGTGCCAGCCTGCTGCCAGCTTGGTGCCTGCCTCCTGCAGCTTTCCTGCCAGCTTGGTGCCTGCCTCCCTGCCAGCCTTCCTGCCAGCCTTGGTTCCTGCCAGCCTCCCTCCAGCCAACAACCCCACAACCATGCGGAAGCACAGCAAGCCTCAACCATCTGCTGCCAGCCCTTGCAAGAGGGAAAGGGCTACCATCCCACCCCCTGGCCCTCACTCTGGTTCTCCTGGGGCTTCTGCAGCACGGGCTCGCTCTTCTGGGGCTGGGGCTTCTGATGCTTCTGCTTCTGGAGGAGTGATGACAAGCACTCCAGCACCAGCCACCTCCACAGCACCTGCACCCTTCACCCTGAGACTGAGCGACCAGAGGAGTGCCAGAGACTCATTTTTGTCTTATAGCTTGTTGATAATAAAGTCTATTTTTGATTCACAACATTGCTTCATTTCTTTTTTTTAATAAAGTCTTGCTGGAAACTTTTAGAAATGGTTAAGCCTTTGCATGCTTGTGGGATGGCTTAAGATAGCAGTGGGATGGGTTGAGATAGCTGTGCAATGGGCAGGGATACATTTGGAATGGTTCATAGCTGTGGGATAGATAAAACTCCAGTGCAAGCATAGTGGGAATGTATGGTCCACCCTCCCAGGTGCCACACCTATGGCCCTTTATTATCAATAACAATATAATCATCATCCACACATTCAACATAAACACAATCTTTTATTAAATGCCCTGTTCATTTTAGGGCCACTCAACATACATGGCACAATCTCATCCGTGTGAAGACAGGCTGAAGGAAGCATCCATTAAGCATCTACCATCCTGTCTTGCCACTCCACTGCTCCAGCTGGGGAGTTGCACCAGTGTTTCAGGAGGTTGCGCTGCTTCTTCCTTCACGTGAGGCTCTGTTGGGGCCTTGCAATCCTCAGTTCTATCAGATTTCGCCTTTGCCTCCATTCCACAGGCTCAATGTCCCAATTGCCTTGTTGGAGGTCCACGAGCCTGTTCTGCAAGACTGGTAGCGGGTGTGCATGAGTTGTGCAGGATGCAGCAAGCTTCCACGATGTTCCTCATGGTCTCTGGGCGATGCAGCATGGTGGTGAGAAGTACCTGGAACCTGTTGGCGCAGGATGCCAAAGGCGTTCTCCACACCCGCCTTGCCCTGGACAGCCTATAGTTAAGATCCTCTCTTCACGGGTGAGGTATTGAAGTGTAGGGCTTCATGAGGTAGGTTGTGAGGGAGAAGGCGTCTTCCCCAGATGAAGTAGGGCACATCTTGCGTGTCGTTGGGCAGGGGTTGTTGGATCTGGGAAGGCCACAATAAGTTGCGTTCCAGCCCCCTTGAGGTCACTTGCGTTGTATACCTGGCATCTGAGAGATCGCGTTGCCTGAAGCATCAATGTACATGAACTTGTAGTCAGCATCGACCATGGCGAAGAGGATGATGCTGAAGAACGCCTTGTAGTTGTGATAAGAGGACGTGAGTTGGCTGGAGCTTTGCAGGCCACGTGCTTGCCATCGATGGCTCCAATGGTATGGGGGAAGTTCCACTCTGATACCACTGCTCTGCAACTTTTCTTCCATCCTTCTTCAGTGGAGGGGCACTGAAGGAGCTCCTCCTTTTATTCTTCGATGATGGCCTGCACCACTTCTCTGACCACAATGCTGATGGTGTTGTGTGGTACCCTCCAGCCGTACTGCATGTTTCTGTAGGTGGTCCAGAGGCCAGGTGGCGCAGAGTGAGTGCCACTTGAGCCCAGGTTCCAGGCTGGGCAGAAGTTGGTGTTTGCCTTGTTAACCTGGGTGTCAGGCACTGCACAACTTCATCAAACATGGCTGGGCATCCTCATGAAGTTCTGGAATGCCAAGTGTCTTCGTTCCTGAGCTCCACCATCAGCTTGTTGTACAGTCCTATCTGCTCTTCTCCCGATCCATCTTCGAACCGAGATGCTTCTTGGCCCCTCTTTTTCTTCCCGTAGTAAGTGTTCACAGAGCCTGTAGATGGCTTCGCACTGTTGCAGAAGGATGGTGGCTCCAAAGGGACTGTGTTACGATCCAGGTGGAATGACTGGATGCTGTGGAAGAGAAGAGCAGATGAAGGCTGAGAGGTCTGCACCGACGGGCTGCTGTCTGAAAGTGAGATCCAGATGAGTTGCTCCCCCTTTTTATGGCAGTGTAGTTGTCCTTTGCATCCTCTAGGCATCCTCTAGGCATCCTCTAGACATCCTTAATATCCGAGATAGGTCCCCTCTGCGAACGTTTTTTCCATGTTAAACACTTTGTTTCCGCTAGTCATCCGTTCTGCATCCGTTCTGCATCCGTTCTGCGTCTGTTCCACTTCTTCCCTGCGTCCGAGAGGATGGAGTTGTGCGGATGCGCAGCAGATGCCTAGAGGATATAGCGGATGCAGAACAGATGCATAACGGATGCCTAGCGGATGCGTAGTGGATGCAGAATGGACGAATTGGATACATTTTCCATGCAAAAGGTTTGAGCAGCTCAAAACTTTATGAGAGGATGAAATGTCAATAGATGGATGCTGGATGGATAGAGAGGAAGCAAAACAGAAGCAGTGAGTACAGAACAGATACATCGCGTTAACCAATGGGTGGCAAGCTGTTTTGTCCATTTTACATCCTCTTTGCATCCGTTGGTGCAGTGTGACAGGGGCTTCACTTACTTTTCTTGGCTTATAGTCTAGTTCAGTTGCTAACTCTGACAGGTGTACTATTCTCCAATACATTTCTGTGTTAAAAACATATCGCCAAATGAAAAATTCTTGTTGGAATTCTACCTGCACAGCCCTACATATCTCAATTAAGCACCACAGCTAATTATTTCCCCAGGAAATCCTATATAATTGTCTTTGGCCTATTATATTAGCAAATATGAGTTTCTACTTGCTTCCAAATATAAATTCTGAATTCTTTATCTGAATTCTGTCATAAATTATGCCAAATATTATTTATTTATTTACTTTTCTTGGCAGAGTCCAACTCCAGCGATCTCTGGCTGGTGCACAAAATTTAAAAAGACATAAAACAGCAAAAGAAATTAAATCAATAGGCAGCTTGGGTAAACTGCTCTTAAAACAAAATCCATCAAACAAAACAGGAACCATTAAACAAACAGTAAACCTCAACCTCAGTTCTGGGACCATGCCCAGATTTTCAAAGCTTTCTGGAGCCTTTGGAACATAAGTCAAATGTTCACTTGGGAAGCAAAATTTTATAAGTTTTATAAATTTCCCATATTACATCAATGCTAAGAGATGCATCAACAACTGAAGATTTTGAATGCTCATTTCACTCATTGGCAGTCATGAAGATTATGTTTCCCACAAAGAAAACATATTTGGTCTATATATATCCAAGGTTTTGGAGTTTCAATGAAACTGTGGTTGTACAGTCTACTTTGGATTAACATAGGCTGAACTTTCTGATGTTAGCACTGGTGGCAATAGGACAGTAAAGAAGGCAATACCTCCAAATAATATTCATACACAAATAATTTTGGATAACAGAACAGAACTGTGCTATTGCCATGATTAATAATTAACTCCTGTGAGATGCATTTCAAATATTGTCTTTAAGAGAGACTTCAGCTAGATAAAGCAGTTGCAATTCTAAGTAGAGCTTTAAAAAAAATGGGTGCATTTAGTATTCATACTGGGACATGATATATTGCTTTATTATTTAAAAGATGTTATATATAATTAGGTATAAATCACAGATTTGTGTGCAGATTATTTAGGGTAGGTGAGAAAAATTATAATAGCATATACGATATTGATCAAATAAAATTGTACTGTAGTTTTAAAAAGCACTTAAAAACTATGTACTTTGATTGGGGTTTGGGCACTTCAACGTCCACTACTGTTGTCAGCTTTGGAAGCCATACTGAGATTCGATGCTCCCACGCTGTCACAATTGAGCCTTAGAAAGTGGGAGGGAGGAATTCATTCGAGTATATCTAGTTAGACAAAATAAAATTATTTTGGTGGTTCAAGATCACTGAACTTCTGGGTTGAGCCCTCCTAGCTGACAGGCCGTAGATCATGATCATCTGTGGCTACAGCCCATGCTCTTTCATCGGAGAGCCCCGATCATTCCGATTAGGGGTTGAAGCTGCCTTGTAGGGGTGTTAGAGTAAGGGGAAGCCACCAGCCAGGTTGAGGGGAGCCACATCTCCCCCACTGGGCTTGGCTTTTTTTCCCTCTGAAGATGACTGAAGCGATGGTCCAAAATGGCCATCCCAAAGAGGAGGACTCAGCTGGACTAAGATTTGTGCAGGAGTAGAGAAAGAAGTGGATAGCATATGACCTGGGACAATTGGGTGAAACAACCAAATAAAAGGCACACCAGGATTAATGTAACAGTGAACTTTAAAAAAGAAAGAAAGAAACAGAATTTCAAAGGGAAAGGAAAAAATAAGAAAAATAATTTTGACAGCTAAATGGGGCTTCAAACCAGAAAAGGAAGGAGCCGGAACAAGATACCTAATTAAATTGGATTAAAATATTTGACAACAAATAGGTATAAATTAAAGCTGGACTTAAGATTGTCAAAAAAAAATAATAAGGGGAAACAAATATGCAAACTGGAGATTGGATTATTGGAATATTGAGGCTTGAAAAGCCCTGAAACAGGGGGGAAAGGTGAAGACTTTGTATCATGGGGAGCACCATCTTGTAGACAAAAAATTAAATTTAAACAAGAGGAAAAATATCCTGTTTCTTTGTGACTGTTAAAGAAATACTGAAACAATAAAGCAAGAATCTCAGAAAGTGAAAGTTAAACTAGAATAAAAGAAGAAGTAAGGAAAGACTGCAGGACTAATTGGTGATTTGGGTATATACCCTGGGTTGGAATAATTGTGAATCTAGAAAACTGGAAGAAGAAAAAAGGAAAATAAAAGTTTTTATGGATTTTTTACAAGGTAGAAGAGTGTGCAAAGATGATATCTCTTCAGGAACTAAAAATGGAACTTAAAAATATGAAATAATTACTGCAGGAAAGAGGTGGATCACTTTGTTCTGTCTTAGAAGCTATGGAAATGGTGACTGAAGAAGAAGAAGAAAGAACTTCAGAAAAGGAGGAGTTAGTTCAAGTTGAAGCCATCTTACAGAGACAATTAATACAAAGAACACCACAAAGAAATGACAAAAGGAGGGAGGTTAAGAAGAAAGGAGAAAGAAGTGACACTGCAGATGATTATGCAAGGAATTCAAAAGATACAAGTAAACACAGATAATATTGAAAAAAGAATGGAGAATTGTTGAGCAAAGAACTGACAGATGAGAAAATTGTAAATATTCAACAGATGATGATGCAATACAAGGACAGAATCAAGAAAATTGAAGAACAAGATGTACAAAGAGATAAG
>BHFT01029350.1:0-40189 GCA_004320025.1 Laticauda laticaudata
TAATAGCGGCGGAAGTTCTTCAGTTCGACGGTTCCATAGAAAGGTGTTGGGTTCCTAAGAAGGGGAAAACTAGGACGGGACTCTATCGTTGTAGTCTTACCCATGGGAAAGTCGAGCTTTAAGGTCCCCGCAGAGCAGTGAAAGAACAGAGGGCTCCAGAGAGTCAGCTCGAAGTCCACCGATCCAAGTAGGAGTGTGTGGAGTTTAGGGAGGCAATGTCTGTTTTCGCGTCAGTGTTGGCTCTGGAGACTGCCCGAACTGGTCCCTGCCATTTTCTTGGCAAGATTTTGGAAGTGGCTTGAATTGCCTGCTGCTTCCTAGGGCTGAGAAGAACGTGAACTCCCTCAAGGTCACCCAGCTGCTTTTGTGCCTAAAGTGGGACTAGAACTTGGGACCTTCTGGTTTCTTAGCCTGATGCCTGAACCGATACACCAAGCGTCTTCAAACTTGGCGAGTTTGAGACCCGTGGACTTCAACTCCCAGAATTCCTGAGCCAACGTGACTGGAGGAGGAATTCTGGGAGTTGAAGTCCACAAGTCTTGAAAGCTGTCAAGTTTGAAGACCCCTGCGCTACACAAACTGCCTCTTTCCCCAGCAATAGACAGGAAGCTTATTGTGGAGGATTTTGTCACTGAAGACAATCTGGAGAAATGCAGCCAGGGGCCAAAATTTGAGAGGTGGCATCTGTGTCTCTCTGTGTGTCCCTGAGATGGACCTTGCCCATCTTGGGGCATTTGATGCAAAATGGATCAGGAATTGGAAATTCACCCTTTATATAACTTGGTGCAATGGCTTGTGCTACCATAGGTGCTAGGTTTGGGGTAGATGGGGAGCGGGGAACATGGTTAAACGCTGGTCCTAAACCTGCAGGTATCTGATGATCTGCAGGAGAGATTCACTCCAGGCTGTGAAATTCCTTTGAGATTGTTTAGCTCAGTGCTGGCTGGAGAATTCTGGGAGTTGAGGTCCACAAGTCTTAAAGTTGCCTGATAGACCTAAATCCATATATTGTCCCCACGACTCCCTCCCCCAAATGCTTCAGGGTAATCCTATTGATATAATGGCATAACTGGATGGAGCCTTTAACTACTATTATGGTAGTAAAGAAGGTGGATTTGGCCACAAGATGATATGTGACTGGCAGACTAGACCTTAGGATATCTACAAGTGATAGAGAACCTCCCTGACTGGGAAAATTACCTTCCCCAAAGGGATTTTTAATTACACAGCATATTCTATAAAACTGTGAAAGAAAATGGAATTTTTCACTATCTAAATATGAGCCCAAATAAGCCAAGAGCCTGGTGGTGGTAAGATTTGATGTCAAGGTTTTAACAAGAGCATTTCCCAGTAAAAATGCCTCCTTGTACAAAGCTCCTTAATGGCTTAGCCAGTCCCTGGATTGGTGCAAGATTTAAATCTGTATTTTCAGTCATACAGTTTTGTGAATTCTTTCCCTTTATTTTTTTTAAATAAAAGCAAATCCAGAGTGAAACAACTGTCAGGGCAAATTTTTTTCTCTGTAACTTGCCTATCATTTCCCCCACCCCACCTTTTCCCTTCCTTCAGTTGCTATTGCTCGGGCTGGAAAAGCATTTCTATTAAAAGACAAAAAATGTCATTCCTGCCTCCTCATTTCTCCTTTGTTCTCCATTGCTGCTTGGAAATGTACAATTATTTGTTTACCAAATACTGCTCTTTTA
The DNA here is from genome assembly GCA_004320025.1 of Laticauda laticaudata. Lineage (NCBI taxonomy): Eukaryota > Metazoa > Chordata > Lepidosauria > Squamata > Elapidae > Laticauda > Laticauda laticaudata. The sequence goes on from BHFT01029350.1 coordinate 1,704, forward strand.
TCTTTTGATAAATACTTTTATCCCACAGACTGCCATCAAGCAATCAATCAACAGTCTGTTCAAAGACATTTCAACCATCAACAGTCTGTTTCATCATTCAATACAACTACCTACCGAACAGACATTATACACTTCTGGCTAATTCTGATTTTTAGCAAACTTATTTTCATCTGTTTTTTTCTATGTTGCTGGTCTCAACTCAATTTTCTCCAACCATTTGCCATTCAGATGGCTTGGGAATACAACTCTTTTTGGATCTGACATACTATCCAGGGGTGGGATTCAATTTTTTTGACAACCGGTTCTATGGGCGCGGCTAGGTGGGCATGACTAGGTGGGTGTGTCCATGTGATTAGGTGGGCGTGGCTTCTTTTTCTTTTCTTTCCTTTTTTTTTTTTGCAGCATACCACCCCCCCCCCTTTTATTTTGACTCCTGGGCTTCAGGAAATCCTCCTGGGGGGGGGGTGTTTTTGCTCCCAGAAAGCTTCCCTGGGGCCCAGCAAGGCAAAAAAAATGGAGCCGGGGGGGGGGCTACACAGTATCCCCTACTCTCCCTGCTCCCCTTTTATCCTCCTGGGCCTCAGGAAAGCCTCCTGGGCAAAGCAACTAGACAGCCAGGGGGATCCTGCACAGGTGATCATAGGAACAGCTAATCATCGGGAGGGGGAAAAAAAGAAATGCAGTCAGAATGCAGTCAGCGATGTCATGCATGCATAATAACTGACTGGGCAGGGAAGGGCAGGCGGGGAGGGGTGGGGCTAGCCCGGGGCAAATTTGCCAGTTCTCCAAACTGCTCAGAATTATAACAACTGGTTCTGCAGAACGGGTCCAAACTGGTAGAATCCCACCCCTGCTCCAAACCATAACGCGAGCCACCATGCTTCCCAGCAACCTATCATATAATGAATAATAACACCAGCAGCAGGAGCAACAAAGAACTGAGCCCTATGCAAAGTTATTAAAGCTCATCCCTATAAGAAATCCTTTGTTCTTCAAATTCCTGAGCCACTTATTAGTAAAAAGGTTTCGGCTTACTACTGCAAAAGTTTTGGCTAGAAAAACGAACAAACAGAATTGCAAGAAAGAATGGCATTGCAACACTTTAAAGACTAGACCACAACCCACCAATTTCTTCATAAATGGCAGATGTCACAGGTCTTTGAAGCCAATATGAAATAATGAGCATATTCATTATTTCTCTACTTCCTCTCACAGACTTTGTGAATGAAAGCTACTCATGGTCATTTAAAAAAAAAAAAACCCAATCTGGCAGCATCAATTAAAAACCATATCTTGTGTTTTGTTTTTGTTTTAAATTGCAGTATTTTCATTGTTGCAGTAATTAAAAAAAACTCTGTGGCTGCCTTGATTTTTGACAGATTTTGTTAATAACTGATATCTAGGCAATTAGTTATATTTATGCATACATCAATTGCACTAAAATTCATGAATTATTTATTACAATATTTTCTAATTAATTCCATGTATTTGTCTTGTGTTATACATGTACTGTCATTCCGTTTCCTCTTTGTGTNTTTCCAGATCTGATTGTATGAATTTGTTAATGTGTTTCTATGTTGTAATTTTTAGTAAAGCACTTCAATGCTTTTGCACATTAAAAAAAAAAAACCACATCTCCAAATGGAATAACTTTAGTAAGTCACAGAGATATCTTCATCTTCCTTCTTTCTACATTCTCACATGCTGCTTCCTGTTCTTATCTTTATCTCATGCTCCTGCATTCTACTTCCTGGTTCCCCACCCCACCAAATGTTGTTTTATTTTATCTGCATGATTGAAACTGCATCTGCCTATTTTTCAAAGTCTCAAAGTCATAGGATTTTTGGAATACATTTAAGACAAAATGATAAAAACATTTCACCATGTTACATAGGTCAGAACTTTGGCAGAACTCACAGGAAAACAAATGTAACGCTGATTGGGTTATGTCCTATTCTTTTCCACCAATCCAAGGACGTATACTTAAAACTCTACCCTCCATTGCAAAAATAGAAGAATTTGACTGAGCTGAAAGCTAGTTGTTTGGCTCAGTGTCATCTTCTCAGCTTTCATGGCTGGTTCTGACTTGCGTTGAATTCTATTAATAGCAAATGTTGCTGTTCAAGCAGCAATTGAATTCTATTAGTAGCAAACAAAAGAACAGGTAGTCCTTCACCGATGACTACAATTGAGTCCAACATTACTGTTATTAAGTGAGACATCTGTTAAATGAATTTTGCCCCCATTTTACGACTTTTCTTGCCACATTTGTGAAGTCAGTCACTGCAGTTGTTCATTTAGTCCAGGGGTCGGCAGCCTTAAGCATTCAAAGAGCCACAAACCCCCCATTCAATTCTGGAGCCGGCCAGAAGTCCAGTTCCCCTACCATAGAGTCTCCTCCTAGCATGTCATCCATTTTCCTCTACCTGTCCTAACCGAAAGCCCTATCAATTACCGAGACAACCAGCAGAGTGATGAAAGAGCCACATGCAGCTCCAGAGCCGTGGGTTGCTGACCCCTGATTTGTGGGTTGTGAAGTGAATCTGGCTTCCCCCTTGACTTTGCTTGTCAGAAGGTCGCAAAAAGGGATCACATGACCCTGGGACACTGCAACTTTCATAAATATGAGTTGGTTGCCATACGCCTCAATTTTGATCACGTGACCATGGGAATGCTGCAATGGTCATAAGTATGGTAAACAGTCGTAAGTCACTTTTTTCAGTGCTGGTTTAACTTCAAATGGTCACTAAACAAATTGTTGTAAGTCAAGGACTACCTGTATCTGTGGCTGGGGTTGTGTATTATGCTAATCTTAGCCCAGGTTTGTGACTTAGCATGTTGGGTGAACCATCCAAATGAAATGCCTTTAAGAAAGAATGCTTAAATAAGCCATAGTTAATCACCAAGCATACTGCAGATCCAATCAGTGGTGGGATTGATTTTTTTTTACTACCGGTTCTTGGGTGTGGCTTGGTGGGTGTGGCAGGAGAAGGATACTGCAAAATCTCCATTCCCTTCCCACCCCACTAACCTGCTTTCCAGCTCCATTCTCCTGTGCAGGGCAACAGAAGAAGACCCAGCCGATCAGCTGGGACTTGGGAGGCAAAGAATAGATGGGGGCAGGGCCAGTCATTTATGGTCATAACTGTCATAACTGGCCATCTATCCATGGCCAGTTCTCTGAACTACTCAAAATTTCCGTGACCGCTTCTCAGAACTGGTCAGAACCTGCTGGATACCACCTCTGGATCCAATCTATTTGTAACCTTGCTGTCTTGCTCTGTCAAACTCAGCGGGAGGGCTGCTCCTAAACAGGGGTGAAGAATCAAAGGTTATATAGAGATGGTTGCATTAAGACTCTTAGGATCTCTCACCTTAGAATATCACAGGGCAGGAGGTAATTATTAAGAGGTGTTTTCCAGAAAATTGGAGTTATAATTTCCATAATTCTTTGCTAATGGCCAAGATGGCTGAAACTGATTGTGCTGAAACCTGAACTATCTGGATAGTCCCATATTTCTTGGTCCCCTGTTAAATTATTCAACTAAACCAAGGAAGATGGATTCACAAGGTAAAATCAACATTTATGCCAAGTCTCCATAGTTGTGCATGAAATTATCACCACAGAAATATAAATATAATAAATGACATGATTATATTTAATAAATGACAAATATTGATAAATGACATGCCACCACAGTAATAGTTGGATAATAACATAAATTACTGATGTGGAAATGCTCTTTGTGATTCTGGTGAAGGAACTGGACCCTGATAAAGATGTCAATCTCTCCATTGCCTTCAGATGTCTTCAAGGATAATCCCATACACACATTTAAACACACCATGTGAAAAGTCTGAAAAACTGGAGCATGATTTTCAAAAAATGGATCATGGTTTTGCTAGAATAGGGAATTCATGACTGGGGAAGAAATCCAAGAACTTTCCAAGTCACTGTGATAAATTGGAGATATTATTAGATACTGCATTTAGGAAGAAGCAAAATATTTAAGTAATCTGATTATTTTCCTGGATTATTCTGGTGTTCATTAAGAAATAGGGAGAAGTGAACCTCACAAAAAAGATCCCACTACCAGGAGATAACACTATAATTGCTAATTTTGTAATGACCGAAAGGTTTTCCTCTACATGAAATCTGCTCATCTAACATCCCCATATGTTCTAAATCACCTTTTTGATCTTTGAATTCAAAGCACTTTTTAGCCCAACAGTATTGCCACAAAGCTATGTAGGAAAGCCCTAAATCAATACTTTTTCACAATAGTTTTGCCAATAAAATGTTAACCATGATCAGATTTTCATTTGCTAATATTCAGATTTGCAGTACAAATTCTAAGACTGTATGATTAAGTTATCTGCATAACTTCTGCAGCTATGTATAATGTGTCTCTAAAGTCATGGGGAGAAAAAACCTTCGTGGTTATGTTGGCATTAAGAATAAGAAAGGGCATCACCTGTATTGTCTATTCAAATGTATGACTCTGGATAAACTTGTACAGTAGTCAGCAGGATACTGATGGATCATTTTACATGAATTGTATTTATGAGTCACTTTACGTAAAAATGGTGGCCTGTGCAACCATCAATTTTAGAGTTCCAGTAGTACAATTTGAAATGTAGGAATTATCTATCAGGTTGCATGCTGCATAGCATTGAGATAGATCAAATATCATCTTGCCTGCGCAGTTTGAAATTATTGTTTCCGTTTTCCTTCCTGCATTCCACAAAGCAGTAAAAATGACTTTATTTTGTCATTCCTTTTGACTCAACTGAATGACCATGTGTAATGTCTATAATGATTCTCAGTCATCCAGGTCATGGTTGTTTCAAAGGTGCTTTTTCAAAAGGCAACAGAATTATGGTTTTTGTTCCCTTGAGGGAGAAGGCGACATTTTGTTTCTCATCCCAAAAACTTCATCAGTTCTGGCTGGCTGCTGGGGTGGAGGGTGAGGGGATGAGGGAATGGAAGGATTACTTCCCGCCATCTAGACAAAATTAATGAAGCTTCTTGGCTGAGAAACAAAATGTTGTCTTCTCCTTCAAGGGAAAAAACATAGTCCAGCTGCTTTTTGAAAAAGCACCTTTGAGACAACCGAGTATAATGGTTAATGTGAATAACCTTGGGAGACCAAGTGAAAAGATGCTTCTTCTGGAATGGTCAGATGAGAGAGATGGCCAGATAAGAGACAGCATAGCCCCCAGCTTCACAGTGGGCATAGCAAGAAGCCCAGGAGGTACTCCCTCTTAGTCTTATCAGGCTGTAAAGGAGACGGCAGGAAGTTTGTATTTTCAGACTTGCAAGATTCTGCTAATGTAGCTTTACACTAAAGTAGAATTAGCTTAAGTGATCATGTTTCCTGTCTGGTCTACCTGGTAAAGCTGGCACCATGCTCACTCCAATGGGGCATGTCTGATTAGTTCATTGTTGTTTTTATGTTTGTTCTCACTTTGCTACATGCCAACAAGAATAATTGTTTGAAGCAGTTTGAAAAATCAATGCTTCATAATAATTTACATACACACACACACACACAAACATTTTCTTTTGCGGAAGAATAGCTGTCAAAGAAGCCTTTTAGTAAACTGTCTCACATTTATTTACCCAACATATTGTTCATAAAGGGAACATATGGATAGGATTGTGGGCAATGAGTGAACATCGTCTTCATCTCTTTGTGAAAGAAAAGAAAAGAATATACAGGCTAAAGTAGATTTTAAAAGGACAACAAAAAAGACCACTAATGGAAAAGTATTCTAAAGGCTATGTGCATGTTAGAAATCATTGCATATTGTGTATGTATATTGATGAAGATACTTCAGGAACCCATTCAGAATAGTTAAGACAACTCAACTTTGGAAGAAAAAGCAGTAATTGAATTTAAGTTAAAAAGAAAAATATCACTCCAAATCCCAAACTGTAAAAAATGTTGAATCAGAAATCATTGTTAAATAATGTATTTTATATTCAATTTGAAAGTAACTCTTAAATGGAGAGAAGCAGAAGGAGAGAGGGGGGTAGAGAGAAACAGAGAGAGGTGTCACTACTATAGGCAGTTGTGTTAAAGGATTGTTGTATTTTCTTTAATTAATCTTATTCCAATCCAGTATTTCTCAATTGTATTTTAAAGATGGGTAGACGTCAACTCCCTGAATTATCTAGCCAGCAAGCTAATTCTCCTTGTGAGACAAAACATAATTTTGTGACTTCTGTTTATTTTCTGTTCTTCACGGAGACCAGATATGTCTGTATGCTAGTCTTCAGTTATTAGCTCATAGCAATGAAAACAAGGCAAGTTTTGCTTTCTAAAATGTTTTTTTAGAAAGGTAGAAGTTTCTTTTCCTCCTCGTCTGCAAATAAAACTTTCAGCATGAAAATTCACCCATATCTGTTGTGCCTTTTTGGATCTTATAATTGCATCACAACATTTAGACGTGTGTAAACCAAAGAATAAATGGATTCCAGTTTGGGATTTTAATTTGGGATTTGGTGTAAGATTGCTTTCTATCAAAATACAAAGCAATACCTTTCCCCCTCCACCACATCCTTAGTCAAAAGATGATTTGAAAAAGCTTCCATGCAATCCAATTTGAATAAAAATACAAATAAAAAAAGAGGAACAGTGGCAGGTTTATTTTGAGAGAGACAACAGGTTCTGCTGATTTTGTGCTGCTTTCTTAAATATTGACTAGCATGGGAAAAAAAACATACTTAAGTTTCTAATGCTACTGTGTTGTTTAACATGCACGCTTCACGTTTTGTATTTTATGTCTGACAGGGAAGATAAAAATATATTGATTCAGTCTGATATTTTAACAAAACAAATATTAATAAAAAGCTAGGGACAGCTTATCAAAGCTTTTTTTTCACCTTATTTGAACAGGACCTGTGCATATGTTGATTATTGAAGACAAAATTCAATCAAGACTGGATACATGATATCTTATCTAGTGACAGTAAGACATTGTGCTATAATAGTTAGGGTTGTTATAAGAACTGACATATTCTGAAGCCATTTAGGAAGAAAGAAAGTTGAATTTATATACATCTAGGTTACACAGGGCTTCAAAAAGCAATTCTCCCCAGTAGAGATTTAAACGACACACCTCTATCAAAGGAAACCCACTTCATTTCTGTCTGCAAAAATGATTTCTGTACGTAAGCCATGCAGATGAGCAGTTCCTATCATATCCTTAGCCACAAGTCAACAATTAATTTCATGTTTGTTTATTTTTCAAATTTACATAGCCATCTACCTCACAAAACAAGTGACTATTTATGTTTTTTATTAATTTATTTTTCTAGCTCCAATGGCAATGTTATCTATTATATTGCAGATTTGCAACATGTTGACCTGGAATTCTTTTTTGAAGAAAAATCTAAAGTGCTTGAAATTTAAGGCTGTTCTAATGAACAGGACTTCTAGGTTGTCTATGGGTAGTCCTTGATTTAAGACCACAACTGAGCCCAGAATTTACATTGCGAAGTAGAGAAATGCATTAAGTGAGTTTTGCTCCATTTTACAATTTTTCTTTCCACGTTTGGGACAATGCTTCATAACTATGAACCAGTTGTCAAGTATCTGAATGTAAATCATGTGACCACGGGGGCGCTGCAATGGTCGTAAGAGTGAAAAACGGTCATAAGTCACATTTTCAGTGCCATTGTAACTTCAAATTAAATTACTAAAGGGATCTTGGAGGTCTTCTAGCCCTTGCTCAAGCAGGAAATCACTGCAGCATCCCAAATCACAGGATCAAAATTCAGATCCTTGACAATTGACTCATAGTTATGATGTGTCATGTGGATTCTGAGGTAAACGAGGAACAGCCGACAGGGTGTGAAGGTGTGGCTCCGGAGGTTGTGGAAGAAGCTGGAAAGGGGCAGAGGTCGGCTGGGCAGACAGAGGAGGAACCAGGCCCATCCCTTCTTCATCCTAGGACATGCAGGGAGGAATGGAGAAGGAAACAACTTGGCTTATGAGAAAGGAAGCAGCCATGATCTCCCTCATTGGTTGCAGCTGGGGAGAATAGTATATAAGAGAGACGGTTAAAACAGCATTTCCAGAAGCAAAGCTTGTGTTATCTTGGTTGGCGTCCTTCCAACAGACCGTGCCTTGTTACCTCCTTGAAGTTAGTAATTACTTATCCTGGTCCGTTGTGGAAATTCCTTCACTGTAGTTTGTTTTAGTTTTTCATTTCACCTCTGTCTGCTCATTAAGTTCGGACTGTATTGCTTTCTTTTGAAGACTACTTTTGAATATGTTTTATCTCCAACTGAGAATTAGTGAACAGTGGGGCCAAGCTGGAGGCATTAAAGGACATTTATTTACATTTTGGATTTTGTTACGTTTGTGTTACACTCCGGGTCATCACATGATGGTTGCAGTGTTCCAGGATCATGTTATTACTTTTTGTGACTCTCTGACCAAAAAATCAAGGGGGGAAGCCAGATTTACTGAACAACCATGTGACTAACTTAACAATTGCAGTGATTCACTTAACGACTGTGGCAAGAAAAGTTGTACATTGGGGAAAAAGTTATTTAGTTGTGCTTGCAACTAGAGGACTTCCTGTATTCCTAAAATTACTGTTTTTAAATAAATGTGTGTGTGTGGAATCATAATTCAATAAAAAAAATTGCAATCTGAAAGAAAAGAAAGGGATGGGAAGGACAGGAGTGAAAAGTAAGATAAATGAACCGAAGGAAGATTCAGCAACAATGGACCGAGTAAGAACGAAAGAGAAAGATGTTTGACGAAACTACTTGAGTGTAAGAGAGCAATGACACACACACAATCATTTTTTAAAAAATCTGGAGAAAAGGGAGAGATGGCAGCAGATCCAAAAGTTTGCAAACTGATTGCAAGAGTGAATTTGATAACTCCTCACTAGGTTAAGCTGGTTTTCTGAAAAAGGCAATTTAAAAAAAAAAAATCACAATTCTCTGCTTGAGTTTGCATTTGAATTACATTTTGTAGTAGATAGTTCTCCATGGAGGTGAAGGCAGCATATCAACCTTTTCTTTTCAACTTTTCACTTTTTTGAGCAAATCACTTCATTTCGAGGCTTTTTTTGAACTCAAAATAGCTTGACTGTGCATAACATATGTGTGTATATATGTAACATACATATTTGATGATATACTGTTGTTCCCCAGAGTTTGGGGGAAAAAACTAAGTTGCATGTTACACCAAAGTAATACCATGTAAATCTCAGAATTTGTGCCCTTTATTGCTAGTTCTTTAAGCATGTTCTCTGTTTGGCACCTGGGTCTGTTTCCAACTCAGCCATAGTTCAGCAGGATTTGCATTAGAGCCAGCTTTCAAACATGTATCTTCAATGGAGAATTGTTTTTTTTTCTTTTGCAGTTCCAAAGTCCAAATACAGTATCCATTAAGAATGTGGATAAAGAATGGGTGCTGACTTTTGTGTCCATTGGTTAATTGAAGATTAAACTAAAGGATACATTCATGACCTCATTGGGTGTTCTGTACACTTTTGAGGTTCATGTCAATTAAGACAGTTGTGAGTCAGTCTCAAACTACTTCCTCAGTCATGAGAAACTAGAATAGTGGAAGCCCTGCAAATGAGTGGTTTCTTTGATTTTGGCTTAGCATGTGCATGAACCTATCCATTGTGGTTTGTAAACCATTGTTTGTGGTTTAGCTGTTGTATTTCTTCCTTAGGAATTCTGCAGAGGATTTTGTTTCTCTCAAGTTGCCTAGTTCATCCATTGTACTTGATTGCTCAGTAAATATTCTGAATATTCCCTTCTCCCAATAATATTGTAACATATGGTATACTTAGCATTAAACTAGAGAGTTGCCAAATAGATTAGCCTTGTACTTCAGGCTCTATGTTGGCAGTCACAAATTCCATGGCTGAAAAATCAAGTTAGCTTTGCCGTGGATGAATCTTAGTTCTCTATTACAGAAGAAGTGTATGAGAACAGTAATCTGTCTAGAGAGATTTTAAATAAATTCTGTTTTTTTAAAAAAGATACAAAAGGAAAATCGAAGCTCTGAAATTGAATATCAGAACTTAGTGTTCCATGGGTGTCAAACTCGACGACGTCACGTGACATATCACAACATTTTTTGCCTTTGCAGAGCCAGGATGGGTGTGGCTAGCGCATGCTGCATCTGGCCTGCAGGTTGCCAATTTGACATCCTTTGGATAGCAGATGAACAGACAAACAGATCCAGGGCTGTAATTTTTCCTCAAATTGCTGATATATAGCAGTGGTGGGATTCAAAATTTGTTAGTACCAGTTCTGTGGGCGTGGCTTGGTGAGCGTGGCAGGGGAAGGATACTGTAAAATCTGCAGTCAGAGGTGGGATTTGCCGACTTTCTGTGTTGTGTATGGAACTTGGTAGGTTCCAAGTGCCTTAATCTGATTGGCCGAAAAGGCCGTTCTCGAATTGGCTATTTAGGGAAACAATCCGATTGGCCCACCTGAGTCTGTCGGGAACACTCAAAGAATTGTCATTGGCCACAAGCTGCGAGCAAGCCACTATAAGAAGGGCTGCCGTGGCTTGGGCTGTTGTTCCGTTACCATTGCCTTACTTGTTTAAATAAAAGAGTTGTTGTTGGAACCCAAGATCTGTGGCAACTTATGTTTCCGAACAGGAACATTCTGGCGGACGAGGGTGGGATCGTCATAGGAGGAGCGAGACCGAAGCACGCGGCACATCAGAACGAGTAAAAGAATGGCCACGTAACAAACGCGGCCCCCGCAAAACCCGCACCATCAACCCTGATGAGGAGGATTGGAGTCGTATATCGATCGCTTTTCTAATGTTTTAGAAAGCAACGAACTGCAAGAGATATCTAACAAGGACGAAGGCTGTTTTCCTTACATACTGTGGACCAGCCGTTTTTAAAATGGCAAAGGCGCTGGCCAAACCAAGAGATGTTAAACAATGACTTGGCCCGAGCTGAACAGAATACTCCAAGCACATTCGGCACCTGTGTCTCCAACTTGATAAAAAGGCACGAGTTCTACAAAACAGATCAAAAAGAAGATGAGACCGTGTGGAGATTCTGTAGCAGCCCTGAGACACATCGGAGGAACCTGGAATCGAATTCCAGAACATGGACGAGGCCATGGGGACCATGTGTATCCTCGGGTTGAAGGATGCCATATTTCAGAGTAATGCTGCTAAAATAGACTGACATCACTGTGGCAGGCCATCGCAGAAGCCAACCACCGCCGAAGCAGCAAAGAAATCCGCAGCCACTATGCCACAAATGAATTCAACTCCAGATCCGCCAAACCAAACCAGAGAGAAGAATGGGGAGGGAAGCAAGAAACAGCCCACAAACAACCGCCCACTATGAAGATCTCGACTCTCCGAGCGACACTGATGACAAAAATGAAGATGTCCATAGACTTCAATCAGACAAGAAATGGCGGAAAAAGAAGCAGGCGGAATTCCAATGTGCTGGATGTGGAGGCAACCACCACGATCTGAATGCAGGTTCCTAGACCAATCTACAGAGCTTGTAACAACGGGGCACATCAAAAGGGTCTCCTGAAACAAAAAGAGCTATAGTCCTAAAAGACGAGGCAAAACCCGCCCAGAAATGAAGAGAGACAAGCCGGGAAGCAGATGGAACTGAGATAGTAGAAGTAAAAAAACAAGCGACAGAGAGGAAATGCACCAGATGGATAACAATTGGAAATGCCAGGGCAGCAAATGTGAAAAAGGTCCAGATAGAGGTGAAACATCAAAGGGAAGCCTCGTGTAGAGTGGAAGTCGACTCCGGATCCTTTTTCATCCATAGTACTCTGGAACAGCATCCGACGTCTGATACTGAACATTAAACAAAAGAACTAGAAAAACAAAAAACCTGATCTTAAACGGACTACCAGGGAAAATCGAATCCTGGTAGTGGGCCTGACATTTCCTCATCGAATTTAAAAATTAATGCGCCAAAATTTTGCCTCTGACCTCGTATCAACCATGAATCGACCTAGGCCTGCTAGGAATCAAAATGGTTTTGCGCCCCCCGGAATGCGGGAACTTGACCGGGATCAACAGCATTCGTTGCAGCACCTGGGAAGACGAGCCTGTACAAGAGTTTCTGGATGTATTAACGGGAACCCTAGCAAGTACTAAAGGGACCCCATTTTCGTTAGCCTAGACCGGGTAAAATAGCCCCCCCATCCGGCTCAAAAGCCAGACCACGTCCCTTTCTGCCTTTAAAGCCAAAATTTGACGTAACAAAAACAAACTAAAATAGCACAGGGATGTTAGAGCCAATCGACCAATCGCCAGGTGGGAACCCCAATCGTGACCAGCCGTCAAACCAGACGGAACTCAGTGGCCATCTTGCTGAGACTATAAGTCACCCTAAATCCATGCACTCCAACAAAGCGCATACCCAGTGCCGATGTAAGTGCACATTAATTGCACTCCCTAGGGGAGATAAGACAGAATTTTGCGAAGGCTTATCTTTCGCACCTCATTATTCAACAGCTACCGTTGACGCCCACCTACGCAGTAGGCATAGACTGTAGTACACACAGAGGGCCGCGTTCAAGTGCAACCGACTCCAAGTCAGCCCCGTTAGCGTTGGCCGCAGGGCGTTCCAAAAGCGTTTTCAATGGAGCGCCTTTAAATGAATCAGGGAGTTGTCGCCTCTATTCTTGATGAGTGTCTCTAGTGTCAGCAAAAAAACACTAACCAACTGAGAGATGTAGATTAAAAGAAGTTTTAAGAAGATCAGAGGACGCAGCGCCTCAAAGTAACAGAGAGAAAATGTAAATGAGCCACTAACCAGGTCGAACTTCTAGCTACCTCATAGATGAGCAAGGAGTTACACTCCCACTAAAAAAAAGATAAAGGCACATCCAAGAGAACACCTAGACCTAGAACAAAAACTGAACCCTTACAAGCCCATTCCTAGTCTAATAAATTTCTACAATTGTTTTCCTGCCCCAAAAAACCAACCGGTAGCAGAACCCTTACATTGTTGCTAGACAAAAAAAAGCTATCTGGAAATGGGGCTGACAAGGAACAAGCAGCTTTTCCAAAGTATCAAAGATCCTATTAATCGTCTAACACCGTTTTATCCAGTATAGCCAAAGCCCTGTTCGACAGTCACATTGTGATCGTTCTTTTGGAATGGCGGCCATCGCTGAGGCCACAAGCCTACCTGACGGCCAGAGAGGCATCCGGTTCCCGTGTCTATTCAATAAGACACTTTCCAAATGGAGAGAAATTTACAGCCAACTCGACCGAGAAGCCTTCGCAATCATAACCGGAGTCAAAAGATTCGCCATGAGTACCTCTTACGACAGAAGCTTTTTTTATCATCACTGATCACAAAACTCCCCTGTTTGAGATTCTAGCAGAAACAGAACCGACCCCGGAACCATTCTGTCACCTAGAAATGACGAGGTGGTGAGAATTCCTCACTGCCTACACCTGATAGCGCTTGTCTGCCAATCCCAGGGAAGACCATCACCATAGCTTGACGTTCTGAAACCGTTCCCGCTGCCCATCCATGGAAATAGTGACCCAGCTTCCACCGCTCCACTCTCCAACTCGAGGCCTGGCCGAGATCTGCCCACTACCGCAGTGGAGCATCGGCTAAAAACCACCGGAAGAAAGACCCATTAACAGCTCGCATTCTGCTATTGGGGTAGGTAAGGGTGGCGCCAAGACGAGACAACAGACCAAGACTTTTGAGCCATTTTGCACGCCCGACAAACTGGAACTAGCTGAATCAAGAAAGGCTGTAGTTTTGGTGGGGGGTGACAGGTGGCAATCCTAAAAAAACTACAAGGAAAGATGTTTTGTGGTCATGTTGCACGAGGGGCACCCAGGCATAGCGTCTTAAGATGAAAGCCCAGCTGGCAGGAGGTTACGTCGGTGGCCATGGCCTGGACAAAGACATTGGAAACATTGGCGTGGCAACATGCCTACTGCAAATAATCGAGGCCTGTGGTTGTCCCCCCACCTCACAGTGGTACCAGTCAGGGATGGGAAACTCCCGGGGCTCAGGTCGAAGGTTGCATAATTGGCTGGGTCCAACAAAAGGCAACACTTTTTGAGTAGTCATGGACCTTATCTTTGAACTGGTGTAAGAAGTATAATTATTGCTGTCCACTTACCAGGAGGCAGGATGAAGCATTAGAACAAACTTTTTTGCCCAGCGCATGTTACTCCCTGATGTAATTCGTGAGGGGACAATGGGCCCTCAGTTTACCGTGTGGCATTTTTGAGAGTAATCTAACTGTCACAAGGGCATCGACCGACATGCTTGACTAGCGCCAGCCTCCATCCGGCTGGCAAATGGCAGGGCTGAACATCATGGTTCGCGTATACTAAGTAGGGCCCTACGAAGAATGGAGACAAGCTGGGACGTGCAAGAAAAGTCCTAAACCGGATTATCTACAGTGCAACATATTTGATCCCTACAGCACAACCAAAAGAGCCCAGCAGAACTTCTTAATGGTTGGAATGGGCGTTTCCTACTTCAATCAGACTCCCCCACTTATATCTAGGATAAACCCCTGGTCCTCCAGCAAATACCGGCACTGAGCAAGAATAGGTGAGCCTGTTTATCGCAAAAAACCTTACCGGGGACCGCAATATGAGCTTCCAGCCACAATCACCGCAAACCACAAGCCCATTTAACGACAGTTATTAGACGATGGAAGAGAAATGGAACGTGGCACACGACCAGCTTCGTTCTCGGGCACCTATGAACACAACACCACACCAGCGGCCAAAAATAATCAAACGAACCAAAAACAACTGAGGAGGGGAGGGAATACAGAACTAAATAGAAAAAGAGTAGAGATGAAATCCCATAACATGAAACAAACACTAACAGCAAAGACTCGCCAATCAATCAAAAAGAGCACCATCGATTAGAGGACTCCAAAAGTAGAAGTCCGGGAGCAGGAAAAATGAAGTGAGGCCCTCCTGGAAGGAGACAGCCAGGCCAGGCTTCGACCGATATCCCGGAGCAAACCAGGAGGGGAGTGGCGGAGCCATCTCAAACTGGCCCGAGAGACACTCAGGCGGGAGCAGCAAAGCTGGACTCACCTTCCTAGGCATTCCATGGAGAAGAGGTACATGAGAGGGAGACTGATCCCTTGCCGAACCACTTGAAGACCATGGCCGAGACTGGAGCTGTCAGAGGTTCAAATCCAAGGACGTTGGAAATAAAAGCCCACCTATGCAGCGTGACTACTGTGATACACTTTGGTATGAATACGAACCAAGGGGGGAGGGGTGTTGTGTATGGAACTTGGTAGGTTCCAAGTGCCTTAATCTGATTGGCCAAGAAGGCCATTCTCGGATTGGCTATTTAGGGAAACAATCCAATTGGCCCGCCTGACAGCGGGAACACTCAAAGAACTGTCATTGGCCACAAGCCACGAGCAAGCCGCTTTAAGAAGGGCTGCTGCGGCTTGGGCTGTTGTTACCATTGCCTTACTTGTTTAAATAAAAGAGTTGTTGTTGGAACCTGGTCTCGCGCAACTTATTTCCGAAGGGAACACTCTGCACTACTCAAAATGTCCACCATCGTTCTCCAGAACTGGTCAGAATCTGCTGAATACCACCTCTGCAGTGGTGGTATTCTACTGGTTTGGCCCGGTTCAGACGAACTGGTAGCACCAATGAGCATCGGAGATTGAACTGGTTCTCTCTACCATTCTGCTGTTGGGCCCACCCACGCTCCCATATTCACCTTTATTCCCTGCTTTTGAAGCACAGCTTCTTTGTGCGGCACAGTAGAGTGCCACGCGGCAGTTGCTAAAGCAACAGGGAGAGTGCAGGCTTGCAAGAGGTAAGTTGGAACGCCTCTGCGCCTGCTTAAAGTGTGCATTTGGCACACCTGCGCCCACTAAGCCACACCCACCGAACCAGTGATAAAAATCTTTGAATCCCACCACTGCACCTCTGATATATAGAACTTGGCTTGTTTCTAGCCAATTTAACACATTTGCAATCAAAATGACTTTTGGCAACTTATGTACGTTTAATTTAAAACATCCATGGTCAAACAAACAGAAAGTATAAACAGAAAGTAACAAACAACAGTAAAATCAAGAATCTGTCACAAAACAAGATGATGCAATAAAAATGAAAGTAAAAATTTCCCATGCATATAAATTAAAGGGGAAAACCATTTGATTTAGATGATACAGTAATTCTTACTTTAAAATGTGCATTGATATTTACACATTATCATAGGAGCATTTTACATATCCTGGTTAATTGATGGTATATAAATGGCTGTTCTGGATTCACCTTTATCATCTCAGGATTAGCTAATGCACGAGAGGTTAGCTGTCATTTCATAGGATTACAAATATATGGAAATAGTGCTAAAAGGGAATGGGAATTTACAGCTGTGAATCAAATACAGCCCCAAAATGTTTTCCACTAAGCCCATGCATAATTTGAGAAAATGCCTTCCCCTTTCCTTCGTCTGGCTCTGTTTGGAGTCATCTCAGTCTTGGTTCTGAAATAAGATTAAGATTCTCAGATTAAGAGAAACTATGAAAATTGCAGCAGAATTGCAATGAGTGGTCAAAAAGTCCACCAGAAGAATGGAGAACTTTAGATACTGTGGAGTATATAATATAAAGGCAGGTGGCTAGATTTAGGATAGAGCCATCATGTAGAAGACTGTTGGGCAGAAATATTAAATGCTGAATATAGTGATTGAAAGGTAGTTCTTTCCACCTGAAATAATTATAGATTCTTTTTACATTTAATTTAAAAAAACCCCAGTAAACCACCCGTGAAGGAAATGAAACTATTATAATTATAAAAATAACAATCTAGCCAATTGAATTCTTCTATGCTTTGTGCACCTTGGAAATATATATGGAGCCACAATGAATCAACATTTTAGAGTCTGGGATTCATAGGAAAGTATTATCTTAGAATAAATGACAGAGTCTAGGAATGGGAGGTTTATTTGGTTAAATAAATGAAGTGAGATCATAAATATAACTTCTCCTTGGTCCCTTGCAAAAAAAAAATCTTCATTTAAAAATGCTACAATAAATATTACTTTTCATAAATACATCTCAAGTTCTGTCTGTATTTAGAAGTATCTCACACAAAAGAAGATGGATACTAAACAGCAAAGTATTTTAAAATATTTTGGACTTCACAATGGAACTCCATTTTCACTCCAACCTTTACCAGAGAATTTAGATGCTGAAAAGAGAAAGAAAGCAGCATTTTCATCGTAAAGGAAATATATCATTAATGAAAGGAGCAAAGTCCTTAAAAGTTTAGCATTTGGCTTTGTCCACTTCAATAGGAAAAAGTTAAGTGCATGCATAATTTTTCCATTTAGTTAATGGGATTTAAAGGTGTTAATTCTGGCTAGTGTATCTGTAGCTAAACACAAGGTAAACAAACATCTTAAACATTTCCCCTTGGAGTATTTATCCAAAAGCTCAAACTCCCTAGGAATGTTTCAGAAGCTGTTGATTTAAGAGTTTTTGTGAATTAACAGCACTGTTTGTAAAGGACATAAATTCCATGCTGTTTCAACCATGTATTCTTAGACCCTTCCCAGATGTTTTGAAAACAAACCTGGCTTTCCCTTTAAGAGCTATTTGGATTGGCATCCTCTGTTGGCCTGGCTCATACGGTTTTTAGAAGCTGCAGTGCAAAAAATAAATAAGTTCTGGTTTCTCAGCTGCTTTTTTTCCCAGGAAAAGCTTCTCTCACTTAATTCTTGCATGCCAAGTTACCTTGAAAAGCACTGGATAAACAGCCATTTAATAGCAATAGCACTTAAGACTTATATACGGCTTCATGGTGCTTTTACCAGCCCCCTGTAAGCAGTTTACAGAGCCGGCATATTGCCCCCAAACAATGGATCCTCACAAAGTTTCTTTCTTTCTTTTTTTAAGAAAACAATTTTAATCAATCACATGGGTATTAAGTAGGTAAGATAGTGTAATAGTATGCTTTGATTGCAACATGGGAAGGAATACTTTATTATGAAATACAGCATATTTAAGAAATAAGAGTGGAAGAGCATTTTTATTCATGAAATATCTACTCAGAAATCTCATTGAGCTCAATAGGAGTTACCACTAAATGGGCATTTTTCAGTAGAGAATAATGGACCTCTCGATAACATGGACCACAACTTTCACCATACCTTATCCTTGGCAAATATAGATAGATGAGAGAGAGAGAGAGAGAGAAAGAGAGAGAGAGATAGATCTTAGATTTATATACCTTTACAGCACTCTCTGGGAACTTTACAATATCAGAATATGGCCCCCAACGAACTAGGTCAGGGTGTCAAACTGGCAGCCCATGGGCCAGATGTGTCATGAGCAGGCCACGCCCATCCCAGCTCCATGAAGGGGAAAAATGTCACAATACATCACGTGACAGCAATGTGACACGGCGAGTTTTGACACCCTGATCTCGGTCCTCATTTTACCAACTTCAGAAGAATGGAAGGCCAAGTCAACCTTGAGCTCTGCCAGGATTGAATTCGAGGCTGGGGTCAGTCAGCCTGTAATACTGCATTTTAACCACTGCATCACCAGGGCTCCTAATATACAGCTTTACAGGGCTGGAGACCAACATGAGTACCACATTGTCCCTCAAGCCATAGAAAGATGGAGGAGAACAGCTAACCCCCAAAAGCCAGCAAACCCAAATAAATGCTAAAACAGAATATTCAATCCTACATTTAAAACAGGATAATGCAAGATAAAAGCAGAATGGTGAAGTACGTGGTGTTGACTATTGATAGTGATATCCACAGCAATAGCATTAAGATGCCATTCCTGGACAACAATTACATGCCAACCATAAACACTGATGCTTTTCTTGCAATAATACATCACTGTTATTGGGAGTTATTCCTCTTTCTTGGTTATGTGGGGTGGATATAAAAATAGAGGAACCGATTCCAGCACCCTCCAAATATGATAGCATCAGGGGTGGGATTCTACCAGTTTGCACCGATTTGCCAGAACCGGTTGTTAACATTCTAAGCAGTTCGGAGAACCGGTTGTTAGAAGAAATTACTGGCCTAATCCGGAAAGGCAGGAAGGAAACATTCTGGTGTATGCTTCTAGCACTGCCTCTGTATTAACGGCCTTATTTACATTGCTTTGGGCAGGACTAGACTTCCTGCTTCATGAAGTTTTGGATTTTTTTCCCCTCCTTTGCTGGTACTTTCATTTTGTGGAGTGGAACATTCAATGTTACATGGCAGCTGAAAAAGTGACTTATTGACCTTTTTTCACACTTCATGACTGTTTGCAGCATCCCCCAGTCATGAGAGGCCAGGCAAGGAGATGCCATGCCTCGATGTGAGTGATATTTGATTGGCACACCAGCCAATGACTGAGCCGCAAGCATGTCCACCAGTCGCATGACCACCAAGCCATGCCACCCCTAAGCCTGGCCAACAGAACCGGTTGTTAAAAATTTGAATCCCAATCCCTGGCGCCAGCTCCTTCCAACAGTCGAAATCAGAGAGGAGTTGGGAGTCCGCAGCTGCACATCCAAGGAGAACCTGAAAACTCCAGGGGGAAGAGGGAATGGTAGGCTGGGAGAAAGAGAGAGAGGAGAGAGAGAGAGAGAGAGAGAGAGAGAGAGAGAGAGATGTGGATCCTAGGCCATCTGTCAGCCCTCAGATGGAGAAACAATAACCCCCAGGTCTGGAGGTGGCTCATGAGGAAGAGTAGGATGGGTCTCGGTGGGGGTCCAGTGGGTTCAGTGCCTGATGCACAGATGCGCAAAAGGTAGAGAAGAGGAGAGCAGTGGAGATCCTTGGGCCAATCCTTGGGAAGGAAGAGCCACCGCTGCTAGCAAAGCCTCCCTAGCTCTGGTTATAATTTACCTCTGCAGAGGGCAGAGATAAATAGGTGTGGCAGACAATTATTCCAGCCAGATGGACTTGTTAGCCTGTGGTGAGAGAGAAACTTTTTAGCGGAGCTGCTGGCATTCTGAATAAAGGAATATTTGAGTTAACTTCAGAGGGTTTGTTGTGTTTGGGGACCTGTGTCAGAACATAGATAATCTAGTGCACAAACTTATTTTTGTGGCTCCCACCTCCCGCATTATGTCAGATGGTGGTAAAATGGTTGATTTTTAGCAACCTTACTTACTTATTTATTTACTTATTAAAGTAAATAAATTTACTTATTAAATTTAAAGTCATTGATCAAATGAAACAGCCCTTAGAGGCAAGACACTGAAACACCCCACTCCCCAACCACAAAAATCTGGATCTGTACATTTAAATCTTGCCTAAACCAGAGATTTCCCTGCAGAGTCCGTCATTCAGACTCTACTATAAGACCATTGTGATTGGGGTTAAAATAAAGTAAAAGTTGCACCTTTGTCTGGCTAAAAATTGCAATGTTCTACAATAGGCCAACCCACAAGCATGTGTTGTTTCTCCTCTTTGGTAATTTGTGGCACTGATGGGATTCAATTTTTTTAGTACTGGTTCTGTGGGCATGGCTTGGTGGCCATGGCAGGGGAAGGATACTGCAAAATCCCCACTCCCTCCCACTCCTGGTGGAAGATTACTGCAAAATCCCATTCCCTCCTCATCCCACTAACCTGCTTTCCAGCTCCATTCTCCTGTGCAGGGCAACAAAAGAAGACCCAGCCAATCAGCTGGGACTCGGGAGGCAGAGAATAGATGGGGGCAGGTCCAGTCAGAGGTGGTATTTGCTGGTGTTCTGAACCATTCAAAATTTCTGCTACTGTTCTTCAGAACCTGTCAGAACCTGCTGAATACCACCTCTGATTTGTGGGCATCTCATTTTTAAGTGATCCTAACAGCATTTTAGACTTTTCCCTGCCATTGTCAGAGTAACGAATGGACGCTTGCAATGCTAATTCCCTAAAATGCAAATAGAATTATTATGCAATTTAGCATTCTGATAATTCTAAAACTAGTTAGGCTCATTTAGATATTGTAGATGGTGAACTGGGTTAGTCTATGATAGTCAAAAATCCACTTCTAGAACAGCCATTCTGTTGAGGGAAATATTCTGGTCCTTGAAGCAGGTTGTCCTAACCTCTGTTTAAGGATCAGCACTTTTTGTTTTGAGATTGAAACACCTCTGGTAGCATTGGAACCGGATGCTGCAAGTTAACCCATTTTAATGTTTTGCATACAGGGAGTCCTCGGTTTACGACCATTCATTAAGTAACCATTTGAAGTTACCATGGCACTGAAAACCATGATGAACAACTGGTGCTTGCACATAACAATTGTTGCAGCATTTCCACAGACAAATGGTCAAAAATTGGCAACTGATATGCATTTACGGCCATTGGAGAATCCCAGGATCACAATATTTTCATCCAACCGCCAACAGCAAAGTCAATGAGGCAAGCTGGATTTGCTTAACAACCATTTGTATCAGCTTTAGAAGCCATATTGATACCAGATGCTCCCATGCTGCTACATTTTGAATCTGGGAAAAAGGGAGGTGGGAATTTCTTGGAGTATATGTAGTTAGACATAATATTCTTTTTCTAATTCAAGGTCATGTCATTTTGCACATAAATGAGGGGAAGTCTCAAGTTGGTGATTGGGGCATGTGATGTGATGATGGGTGCAGGGGATGGATTTGTAGTTTTTACTTATTGCAAGGAAGCCCAAAACTTTTGGATTTGGTATTCCCCAGTTGTGCCAGTTTACTATCCAAAATAAAAGAACTTTTGATAAGATGTCTTAAAGTTGCTGTCAGGCGGTGCTCCATTCAAAATCCAAGAAAGAAATACTTTGATTCTTTCATTTAGAGAAAAGTTATCTTTTACTGAAAGTGAAGTAGTAGCAACCAAAGAATTCTGAATCTGAGGAATTAGGCGCGTAAATCACATATACAAAGTGATGGAAGTGTTCCCACCCCCAATAGTTCAAATGAAACTTCCAATTAGAAATTGTGAATATGATCATGTGGGCATCTTCAGGTGATGATGAGGCCTCTGTCCGTNCCCCCCCCCCCCCGTTTCTTATGACAGCCGAAAGATGCAAAGCGATAGTAGAAGATCTTGAAGGCTGACAGTTGCCAAGGTTGGAGATCCCTGCTCTAAAAAAGAGTCCTTCCCTCCTAAAATTCTGCATTACTATGCACTACAATTAGTTTATTAAATTGAGAGATTACAGTATATGGTTTTGATTTCTCCTTTGTACAGTAAATCTGACTTTCATCCTTTCAAATAGTTTCTTTGGGGCAGAAAAGAATCAGCAAAAAGTTTTATAAGCTTCTCACCAAATAGAAGTCCGAATACGGTGTTAATATTAAAAAAATATTAAATAAGGACTGTTCTTTTGAAGTTCGGTTGCCCTTTACTCATATAGAGTTAAATCTATATTGTCAAATATGATAGTGCTTTATAGATGAACAAGGAAAGTATATCAATATCGATGCAATAGAGAGAAAATTGCATGCTTTGAACCAACAAATGAATGTGTATTTTTATTTCATAAGAATGAAGTTTTTAAAAGGCAAAAAATTAAGAAAAGATCCAATTGGCTTGATGTTTCCTTTTGAAATAAAGAACAAAGCTCCTGAGTTTATGAAACACTTCATAGTATAGTGAATTATCTGTGTAAGAGTAGAAAATGTTGATTTGAAGGTAACTGCCTTGCAAATAATACTTTAAATGAATAGTATTCCCAAGGCATATTTTCAGTTGAGAGCCCATTTGGTGTAGTAATTAAGGTACCAGGCTAGAAACTGGGAGATCGTGAGTTCTGATTCCACCTTAGCAACAAAGCCAGCTGAGCAACCTTATGCCACCGCCAGTCATTCTCTCTTAACCCTAGGAAGAAGACAATGAAAAACATTTCTGAAACTTGACAAGAAAACTTCAGGAACTAATCCAGGTAGTCACCAGTGATCAATATTGATTTGAAGGTACCTGCACGCACACATAAATATTTTGGTTGAGACATTTCAGGAAATAGTTTTTGATTCTTTTATCCAATGGAATATGCTAATGCTCATGTAAGAGTTAGGGCCGAGAAGGTTAATAAGGTAAAGTTTATTTTCTGTCTATCAGAGGGATCTTTGTGACTTCATAGTTTTGATATATTCTAGTTCTCCCCCAGAGGTGGTATTCAGCAGGTTCTGACCATTTCTGGAGAACCGGTAGTGGAAATTTTGAGTAGTTCGGAGAACCAGCAAATCCCACCCCTGACTGGAGATTTTACAGTACCCTTCCCCTGCCACGCCCACCAAACCACGCCCACATAACTGGTTGTAAAAAAATTGAATCCCACCACTGATCTTTTTTTCTCCACGAGTAGCCCAAAGTAACTTTTGATGCTCTACAATTATACCATCAAATCTGTGGTGTTTACAATGTCCTCGATCCTCAGTCATAGTTCTATTTTTGTTTCTGTGTGAACTTGCCAAGATAAGTTCCTGATTTCCACTTTGGGAAGATATTTTTTTGGCTGAAATCATACAGGATCCTGTCACACAGCCTGTTATTAATATTAAATGGAATGCTAAAGGAAACAAATTACAAATTAATCTGATTAAGATAGAGAGCAATGCTGATGATTTTCAACATTGCGTTAAGCTCAGAATATGCATCAGTGCCCTCTGCAGGATTTTCAAGGAATTACTCATTCAACAAATGGCAAACTGTTCCAACTATGAACCCAACACACTTCATATTACAGGACCCAATGTGGGTCGGTCACTGGGAACAGAGGTTTTGTCTTCCAAGCTTTCAGATTCGTGCTGGAGTCCATCGTCAGGGAAATTCTCTCTGGCAGAGTGTGTGCTGTTCTCTGTGTGGTATTTACTTGGTGCCTGTTGTATATGGCTTCTTAGACGTTGATTGGCGTGTGTTGTTGATGGCTATTAAGTTATTGGCTGTTGTTTGCTTTTGCTGCCAGTCCTTGCCTTCTAAGTAATGCCACACACAGAATATCACACACTCTGCTGGAGAGAAGTTCCCTGGAGATTACCTCCAGCACAACTCCAAACGTTTGCAAGACAAAACCTCTGGTCCAAGGGTGAAATTCAAAATTTTTCCTTACTGGCTCTGTAGGCATGGCTTGGTATGCTTGGTATAATAGTAAATAGCAACCAGGGGTGATTTTTTACTGATTCAAGTCATCCCTACTCGAGGTGGGCTGAGATGGTTGAATTTCACCCCTGCTCTGGTCCCAGTAACCAACCCAGATTGAAACCTGCAATATTATCCTGGGACATGTATATTAGACTTCATATTGTTCATATTGAACTGAATCTTTTCAATACTGATACATAGATAGGCTCAAGTAATATATACATGATTTAGGAATAAAAACCGGTCACTTCATCACTAAAAGCTTGATGAGCAAGAGGAAGAGATGTAGGACACCATAACAGATCCTCTTATCTTCAGAGATTACGATACATTTGGGGTTTT
Source organism: Laticauda laticaudata (assembly GCA_004320025.1). Lineage (NCBI taxonomy): Eukaryota > Metazoa > Chordata > Lepidosauria > Squamata > Elapidae > Laticauda > Laticauda laticaudata. The sequence goes on from BHFT01029350.1 coordinate 26,141, forward strand.
TTCCAAGCATAAAGTTCAAAAACACAATTACTTTCTCTATCCTGCTTATTCTAAGTCCAATTTTAATGACCATGGGTATAACAATTGCCTGCACAGTTCTGACCTTTTTAGGTATTGATGCACTACAACATCGTAATATCTTTTCCAAAACTTTTATTGCTACCCTATCAAGTGTTTGTGGTATGTTTATTGCCTGCTAGTTCTTTCACTGTGGATACTGGTCTTAAAAGGCAGAGCATATCTACCACTTCAATATCTAGTGCATGTTGTAAATTCTAAGGCTGTTGGTTTGCTGATTGATTGATAAGATTTGTTGATTTGCCTATTGTCATCAGTTTGCTCTGGGTATTTAATCTTAGTTTCACTTTCTCACTGGGTTCCTCAAATTTCATTATTACAGCATGGTGGAAGCTATTGATGTTTCTTATTTTATTTTTAAAACCGTGCTCAACATTTTCCAATTTAGTCCCTATCCATATATATTTAGAGCAGGAGTAGGATTCATTTTTTTTAACAACCGGTTTTGTGGGCATGGCTTAGTTGGTGGGTGTGGCTTGCTGGTCATGTGATTGGGTAGGTGTGGCCAACTTGACGTCACTCACATCAAGGGTGCTTCTCCTCACCTGGCCTCTCATGACAATGGGGATGCTGCAGTGGTTGTAAGTGTGAAAAATGGTCATGTCACTTTTGAACTTTGAACGGTCACCAGTTTTAGACCAAAACTCAAAAAGGGTATGTAAACTCACATTTGAATGGCAATCTTTCTAGCTAACCAAGAAGCCTTGCTGAATGTCACTCATCTTGGTTCCTTGTCATTAAAAGCTTCTTTCTGGCAGCTCTGCTTCATTATTCAATTATTTCTTCAAAGTGCTAACTCCAACGGGACTATTTCCTCCCAACAGCAGTGTAAAAAGCTTAAAACAACCCTTCTCCTTTAAGAAAGTACCAGCAAAGAAAAAAAACTTCCTTCTGAGACAGTAAGTCTAGGCATACTGCCAAGAATATAAGAAGGGTGGGGAAAAAAAAAGATTTCTTCCAACAACCGGTTCTCCAAACTGCTTAGGTTAACAACCAGTTCTAGAGAATAGGTGAGAACCTGTAGAATCCCACCCTGATTGGGAGCATAGGTTGAATAAGGAGAAATAATGCATTGTTCTCCCTTGTCCTTTGTGGGTTTGGAGCCAGTTTTTTTTTTCACCATTCTCTGACTGTACATGAGAAAACTTATATACACATAAGAAAAGGGGACATGATGGCTCAGCAGTTAAAGATGCTGAGCTTGTCAGCTGATAGCCTGGGTTTGAGACCCAAGCTCTGAGCAAGAGGGTGAGCTCCCATACTTGCCTCAGCTCCTGCCAGTTAGCAGTTCTATAGTAGATTAATAGGTACCACTTTGGTTGGAAGGTAACAGCCTTCCATGTGCTTTTGGTGTGTGGCCATGCTGGTCACATGACCACAGAAATTGTCTTTGGACAATTTCAGCTAAGAAATGGAGAGTCAGACATGGCTGAAAGGGAAATGTTTTTCCTCCTCCTCCTCCTCCTCTTCCTCCTCCTCCTCCTCCTCCCCCTTCACATGAGGACAGTGCAAATAGGGATTCCTGTTGTCAAAGCACATTCCACAGTTTGACAATAAACATCCAGACTATAATTAATGAAATACATATTCTTTTTGTTTTCTCAATTATCCAGCACGCATCAACAATAATATGTCTCTGTTCCTCAGCCTTTTCTAAAATCAGCTTGAACATCTGGCATTCCTTTCGATGTTGGGCTCACACCTGCATTGATTGATCCTTAGCATTATTTTGATAGTGCACATGAATAACAGAGTTGGAAGGGACCTTAGAGGTCTTTTAGTCCACCACCCTGCTCTGGCAGGAAACCCTGCAGCATTTCAGACAAATAGTTGTCCAATCTTTTCTTAAAAACTTCTAGTGCTGGAGCATCCACAACTTCTGGAGGCAGATTGTTCCACTAATTAATTGTTCTAGCTGGCAAGACATTTCTCCTTAGTTCTAGGTTGCTTGTGTCCTTGATTAGTTTCCATCCATTGCTTCTTGTAATGCCTTCAGATGCTTTGGAGAATAGCTTGAAGTTGACTCCCTTGTCTTTGTGGTAACCCCTGCAGTATTGGAACACTACTGTCTCGTCACTCCTAGTCCTTCTTTTCATTAAACGAGACATACCCAATTCCAACAATTGTTCTTTATATGTTTTAGGTTCCAGTCTCCTAATCATCTTTGTTGCTCTTCTATGCACATGAAATGAAATTTCTTGTTGTGGATCTCCATCAGCCGGTGCAGCTGGCAGTGGAATCGGACAGTGAGGAAGAACAGATACCAGTCAGGGAGTCTGAAGAGGACTCAGATGATGGTCCTGCATCCGATGCAGAGATGGGAGTGGGGTGCTGACTCTGGAGCCTCTGGAGTCTGGCAGCAGTGAGGCAGAGGAATAAGGGGAGCCTGTTCTCAGTGCATGTGTGTGCAGAGGTGCTAGAAGGCAAGAGCAGCTGAAACAAAAGGGGCAACTCGGGAGTAAGGCTGGGAGCCCCTCCCATAAGGTATAAAGGTCAGGCCAAGATGATGAAACCTTTGCAGGAAGCAAAGTAGTTTGATCAGTTCAGAGTCATTCTTGAAGTTCTTTGTACTTTGGTTGGTTTTTTTGTACTTTGGTTTCTAATTTCCCGAATACTTCTGTTTTTGGCAGCACTTCATGGAACTGAAAGGTGTATCTCAGGGGACTGTTTGAGATTAATTCTGGCTGGGAATGAAGACAATTCCCAGTGTTGCAATAAATTAAGTCTTGTTTTTAAAATAAGCGTGTGTGTAATTATGGTTTAGGAAGCCTGGGTCAGAACATTTCTAATGAAATTAGAAATATTTGTATGATAATTTATGCATTCAGTTATGTCTCATTTTTTTGGGTACTGGTATGTAAATTATCTTCTTCTAATATATTGGTCACTATGTCATTATTTAATTTTGCTGGCATAGCTTGATTAGAACTTTTATTGAATCTTCTTCTTTTATTTGCCATATTTTGGGGAATAGTCCATTAATTCTTATAGCCTTCTGACTGAGTAATGATCAGTCTGTTGTTCTACTCCATTTTCTAGCACCAGAGATTCTTGCAAATAGGGAACAACTTGTAAATTTTAACAGCTTTCTGAAATTCTTAATCAAGTTCCTTCCTGAGATATTTATTTTTCTTGGCTTTGCTTCTTTTATCTTTTTGCAATTTGTTCTGACAAACATTTTTTTACGGGGAGATTCCTTGGTTTTTGGCAGGATCAGTAAATGCATTTGATAAATAAAAATGGTAGATTTGCCAAAATAGGACAATATGTATGTATATTTATAGGTAACCATGGATTTAGCAAAATTAAATAAGCGAATATGCACCATTGTTTCATTTCCACAATATTAAAGATTCTAGAACTAAGATGTTCTTTAAAAAAAGAAACTTTTATTGTTTTATCAGTGTATAAAATACAAAGGAAAACAAAAACAGGAAATTAAGGGAATGAAAAAGAAAGGGGGGAATTATGATGTACAAGGGAAGAAAGAAAAAGGTATTGACTTTCAACTCTTTTTAGCACAGTACAAGAATAACATTACAACCTCAACTTTTTACTTTTACACAATTGTATATAACTAACCATTTCTACAACAAATTGGCAAAACCGAAGTCAAAGTGTGTGTGTGTTTAATCTTTACAAACTATCATCATTTATATTATTCAGATTCTTTAACCTTAAAGGGAATTTTTTTCTCCCATCCATTTTAAAGCGCTAAACTTTTTTAAAAAAATCATTTCTAAAATTAAAACATTCTAATACATCTTTTTTTAACCTCCTCTTACAATACATACTTTAAAGTTAACTTTCAGACCAATAAAATTCCAACTAACTCCAATTAACTCACTAAATTTAGATGTTCTTGATGAAGTTCAGATTTTCTTTTTATCTACCACAGATTTCTAATAGATAAAACTGTTCTGCAGCTATTTCATATAATCTTTTTATGGAGCTATGTCCTAAATATTTTTTGTCCCATTCAAAAAGCAGCCTTTTCTTCTCATAAAAGAGATAAAAAACCCTCCTTTCCTGAGACATTCCTTTCTGCCTAAATTTAATTTGGATATTCAAAGATCAGGTGACTCGCTTTGATTGATATGAAGGGAACTGTAGATAAGTCACATGGAATTTACCAAGAACAAATACACAGGTTAATTGAGTGGATCTTGTCGTACAACTTCAACATTAATTGTTTTTATGCTGTGTTCCTTTATTGAGGCTATGAGCATTGAAATTCTCCTTCGCTCAAAATAGTCCCTAATTGTTCTTTCTCAAGAGTCTGGGATAGCTGACTTGCTGTGTCCAGTTTATCAACTATGAGCATTTTCAGTACATACTATCACTTCTATTTTGCAGATTTGGGAGATGACCCATGAGGTTGGAAGTGAGTAATTGAGATCAGTCAAATATCTTTGGTTTGTTCATTGTGTTTATTCAATGTTTATTCAATGTGACCTCCTGTAGTTGACATCACCCTTGGGGGTGTCAACTGGCTGTCAATGCCCTCTGATTCCATTTGATCCCATAATGTGCCCAACTCTTTCTTCTTTCTCTCCTCCTTTTGGGAGGGAAATGTGATGAGACACAACTCTAAGCATTCAGATTAATTGCAATGAAACCAAAGGATGGAAGCAGGTCAGAAAGATTGGTGTGACGTTAGAAGAGCAAATATATCCCAAGCATCCTATTTCATAGCTAACAACAGATGCAAGAGAAATTTGTTTCATTCATATTTAATTTTGCATATTCAAAGCAATGCACAAATCAAAGCACAATTATTCTTTAAAACTGGAAGGTCTCTGAATTCTGCAATTCAGTTCAGCAATGAAATTAGCAGTGTAGATATTGAAAAAGATGTGTGTATGTGTGTGTGTATACACATACACACACACATATTAAAGCAGCATTTAGGATTACAATTTTAAGAAAAATTAAAAACAAAAAGTTGGAGATACATGTATGATATTATATTTGTGTGCCTATATATATGTGTGTGTGTTTGTGTTATTTTTTTGATAGGATAAACTAAATACATGGAGAAATGAAAAACTAGAGCTTCAATCAACAGATTTATCCATTCAGTTATTTAACTCTTGAATAACATTATACAAAACTGAGAGATTTTCAATCATCTAGAAAATTGGTGGAACTTTTAGATCAATATATTTCCTTTTTCTTTTAAATTAGAAATGTTACTGTTCAAAGTCATATTTTTCCCATTTAGCCAGGACGTGTGTATCCATTAATCAGCAGTTCACATTACTTGTGAATTTGCTAGCATCTATGATGTCCAGAATAAATTTTTACTTTAGCATTCCACTTTTTCATCTAAATCCCAAACTTTCTTTAAAAAAAAAAAAGTATAATAATTATGGAGGCTAATTTCATTTTGGTAGAAGGAATGCTCTGTACCAATTTCTAATGCAATTAAGGAACAGCACAATGATCCTGGCAAGCTGTAAGATGAAATAGCATCACTAATTGGATGCTAACAATCCAGCAGAAGTTGGACAAATTGTATTGTAGGTGAAGACCGGGGAATGTGAATGAATGTATGGCATGTTCATATTAATGGGATCTTCATGAGAACCAAAGTTTTGGTGAAAGTCCTTGCCGGAATCAAATGTTCTGTCCCATCTGGTTTCCTTGTGTCCTTTCCCTTTTTCTCTTCAGTCATCCCTAACTCCATTGCAACATCTCATATATGGATATTTGGAGAGTCTATTTCAGATGGCATTTCATCTGACAAAAAAGAAATAGTGCAATTCTGGGCTCAGAAATACAAAAATGCAGCTTGGATTTAAAAGGTGGAGAAGTCAGGGAAAAAAGGAGCTGAAATGAAAGAACTTGTAGAAACTATAGAAATGGTAGATAAAAAGACAAGGAAGGTTAAGAATTGGCCAGCATCAAGCGAAGATGTACTGCGTGGCTTTTTAGGTTGAAACATCTGGCTAGTCTGTCCCTACTCATTGCTAAGCAGCTTAACAACATACTGCAAAGAATTGAAATTATAGATTGATTAACATCTGGCAAAATCTACTTGATAATTAAAGATCCAATGCAAGGGATCTATAAATCAATTACCTGCTTACTTGAACTTTAAAAGTGCTAAGTGGCGTGTAGTAGCTGATGCAGTCCAGCAGCATCTACTTGAAAGTAAGTTCATTCCACCTGAACAGAAAAAAAAACCCATCCAAACAGCAGAGGGATAAAACATCAACTCCTAATTGATAAGATGATTATGAAAAACCACAAGAGAAGGAAGAACAACTTGAACGCAAGAGAGATTTTTTTTCAAGAAAACTCACTTTTAAGGAGACCTACTATCACCCCCTGTTGGCTCAGCAGGAGCTTGTCAGCTGGAAAGCTGACAGTCCAAGTTTCAGACCCGAGCACCATGCAATGGGGTGAGCTCCCGTTACTTGCTTCAGCTCTTGCCCATCTAGCAGTTCGAAAGCATGCAAATGTGAGTAGATAAATAGGTACCACCTTGGTGTTAAGGTAGCACTGTTCTGTGAGCCTTGGCATATAGTTATACTGGCCACATGACCATGAAATGTCTCAGACAGCACTGGCTCTCTTAATAGAAATAGAGATGGGCACCATTCCTTAGAGTTGTACATGACTGGGCAGGGAAAAGCTTTACCTCTGATGACTAGGAATGATTATTTGTCATCAGAAACTTAGAAACTCTTGGAATAAAATGCAGATTGCTCCATCTTCACTGTGGAATGCTTTTTTTTTTTTTTTTTGTGNNNCTTTTTTTTTTTTTTTTTGGTAGCAGTATTTTCATTTCATCCCCTGATTTCTTCATTTACCAGAAGAGCAGACAATTTAGTCAATTATTTGTTTTTTGTTTGTTTTCAGGGCCAAGCCCAGTCATTTTTATTACTGTCTTAAAAGGTAGGTGAAAAAATGTAAGCTTCTTTATTGCTGCAGTAAAAGGATTTTTATTATAGGTTGAATGCTCACTTTTCATTCATCTTTCAGTGTATCCATTGACAATGCCACCTGGCATACTCATAAGATTCAGCAGTAAGTCATTCATTTTGGCATATCATTTTACAGAATTGACACATTTCCAAAAAGTGGGTTGGGAGAGTTGAAGGACCTGAGTGAAATTTTATGTCTGTGAAGGAAGATAAATACTAAGCCTTCTATAAAAAATTGATTTTCTTTGGGAATAGTCTTTGCAAAACCTGAATGGGATAAAGGCAGAAAAAATTATTAGGCTATTTTGGAATATTGAATCACCTGCATTGTTACTCTTAAAGGACTTTGAATAGAAGATGGAAGAAATAAAACTTTAAATTGTCAAACTGAACATAGGAGTCATACAGAGCAACTTTTGGGGGCAAAAGTGGAAGGAGGGAATAAATGTATGCATTCATATTTAAAATGCTTATATTTATACCCACTATGAACCACAACCCTAGGCCGCTCATAAAACAACAACAACAACAACAACAACAACAACAACAAAGAACCACAATAAAAAATTTTGGTGTCCTGAAGCAACACTTTCTCCCAACTTGGCAATTATTTTCTTCTTCTTCTTCTTCTTCTTCTTCTTCTTCTTCTTCTTCTTCTTCTTCTTCTTCTTCTTCTTCTTCTTCTTCTTCTTCTTCTTCTTCTTCTTCTTCTTCTTCTTCTTCTTCTTCTCATCACTAGCATTGATCCCACTTTACACAGCATTGAGAAATTAAAGGAAAGCATCCAAACTGAAGGAGCTTATACTGTTAAGACCAACTTACAGGAAGGAGAAAGAATAAGAAGCAGTCACAAAAGTACAGTATCTCTATGCAGTGTATCTCAACTTTGGTAATGTGAAGATACATGAACATCAACTCCCAGAAGTCCTCCAGCCTACTGGCTGAGGATTTCTGGGAATTGAAGACCATGTACCTTCGCATTGTGAAAGTTGAGAAACACTGCTCTATAATATAGTTGGGTCATTTGGAATAAGGAGAGTAGAGTTCACATTCCTACTAACTTTCTGCTCCCTGAGTGTATTCACATTGCTTGCTTTCCCTCAGCCTGTGTTTCTTTCCAAGCTTTAATGAAATGCTGGGGTTTTATAAACAAGGAATGGTGGACTACATGCAAAACATTAAACCATAATGAATGGGTTCCTTTATCACACTCAGCCAACCTTCCCTACCCTACAATTTTATGAATCGCAACTCCCAGACCCCTTAGCCAGCATCACCACTGCTGAGAATTAAAGTCTAATATCTTCAAAACTTCAATTTGGGGAAGGGTCCACTAAATCTCTAACAATTCTCATTTAAAACCAGTGTATTTTCTATCCATTATGTTATGTTAAGCTGCTTTTTTTTATTGTTTAAAGGCATATCTGAAATGGATAGAAGGCCATGAAAGGGTTTATTGTACTAAATTTAATGTTCTGCACTATTATTTCTATTTGAAATGGCATTATTTTAGAAAATATCCTGCCTTCTTTGGCTCTTTTCTTCCTTATTTCAGCTAAATGTTGCTGTTCCTATTGGTAATCCTAAGGTTTTGTTGTTGTTTACAAATGGAGAACATACAATTCTTTGTATACTTGTACACATTTGGGTCATTTCTGGACTTTTACATAGGATTTTTTTTGTTCTACATTCCTCTTTTTCACATTTTTGTCTCCTTACCCTTCTTTTACTGTCTCTGCTACTTACAAATCTTCTTAAAAGATATTTAGTTTGGCTAAGTAATATCAACATAACCTAGAACTGTGGACTTAATGCAATATACAGGAAGGAAAACATTTAAATCAGGAAAGGAATATATTTATTTTTCTCCTGATCAGTTTTGGACACATTTTTTACCCTGGCATAAATAAATGCAATTTCTCAAACCAGTTTCCTTTTATAGTTGTACTATTTGAAGATTAGAGCTCATATTCTCATCTCTTTTCCCTTGCTTTTTTTAGCTAAGCAAGAACCCTGTACACAAGGCGTTCATAACATTTCACAGTTCTTGCTGTTGCTATGGAAATTGGTCCTTTTAAAAATCAATGGGCAAATTCAGGCCCTGCCAACTGTCTCTCGAAGCGAAAGGTGTGCGTCACTCAAATTATTTGTTCTGCATTATTCCATCCTGACCTTGTTGGCATCATGGGGAGGAAAAGATTATTATTAACATCTGCCTACCATCAAGAGAGAATTTGCAAGTAAAACAAAAGAACCCAAACCAAGATGACATTGTCAAGCATATTTTCTCTGTCACATACATCATTTCTTCAGGGTTGTTTGCCATGTTGACTTTTTAAAAATAAGTATTTCTTTTCCTTATGGTTTTTTTTTGCCCTACATTAAATTTTATTTTTCCCCTCCCTGGTCATAAAGGTACTTTTTCATCACTGTCATAACAGTATTGTCACTATATAGAGCAGTCTCCAAATGTGTACCTACACACAAATTATGTCATCTGTATTATTGGTCATTTGACTAATTATTTAGATTTCTATCCTGCAAATGATTTTTCCCAGATGTCATCAATCACAATTGAAGTTACCTTCATGACAAATACATTAGATTAAGCTCCTTATACTGTAGAAACTAATCATGCAGTTGGTACTTTGGGATTTATTTATCCCATATTAAAACATTAATAGCTAAGTCTGGGAAGCAGTGGTTTGACTAAAGCTAACTATTCATTTCTCTCAGGGCAAAGACCTTTCCAGGGATTCAACAACTTATGACACCAGTTCTCCTTTTAGTAGCTTCATAAATTTTCTCCATGTCTCTGAGTATGCTACAGGGTGATTTGTTTCTTTCTACTTTAAAGTGACATTTAATCCAGCCACTGGAGGAAAGCATTAATCTGTAGCCTTGGTCAATTTATGACCTCCTATATAAGGAGGGGGCCTCTCCATATGAGCCATTATCTTCTCCTGTCATGGATTAGAACTGTTGATTGTTCTTTTTGCCTGTCCCGATTCACTGCCATCTCCTCTGTAATACAAGAGATAATTTTAAAGCTGAAAATGCAACAATAGTTTTTCATTAGTGAGAGTTTTTACCTGATTCTCCTTCCGTTCTCCATGGCATGTCTATGGAAATTCTCAGTCATCCAGGCTATGGTTGTCGCAAAGGTGCTTTTTCACTTAACAACCACTTCATAAGCGCATGACACAACATAGGAGAACAAACACATCAGAATTAGATTCAGCAGTCCATCTGCATTTAAAAGAAACACAGGCCACTCATTTGAAGGCAGCAGCTGTGCTTCAAACGCAGAAGATAAAGGTGAGTATGGGAGCCCAGGCAGGCAGGTGGGTCCAACAGCAGAGCAGCGGAGAGAATTGGTTCAGTCTCCACTGCTCATCAACACTACTAGCTTGGCAGAACTGGGCCGAACCGGTAGCAGGGGTGGAATTCTACCAGTTTGCACCTATTCTTTAGAACCAGTTTTTAACATTCTAAGCAGTTCAAAGAACCGGTTGTTAGAAGAAATTACTGGCCTAATCCTGTAAGGAAGGCAGGAAGGAAACATTCTGGTGTTGCTTACAGAAACTGCTTCTCCGTTAACCTTTATTACGTTCTTGGCAGGACTAGACTTCCTGTCTCAGAAACTTCTCTGGAGTTTATTTTCCCTCCTTTACTGGTACTTTGCTTATGTAAAGTGACCATTCAAAGTTACAGTGGCACTGAATAAAGTGACTTATGACCATTTTTCATACTTACGACTGTTGCAGCATTCCCCCAATCATGAGAGGCCAGGCAACAAGATGCATGCCTCAATGTGAGTGATACTGAGTTGGCCACACCCAGCTAATAACATGACCAGCAAGCCCTGTCCACCCAGTCACATGACCAGCAAGCTACGCCCACTACCTAAGCCACGCCCACAGAACCAGTTGTTAAAAAGTTTGAATCCCACCCCTGACCGGTAGCATACCACCACTGTGTCAGATCATGGAGAACACTGCTCATTTCAAGGCAATGGAAAAGCTCGCATCAAACAATATAAATATGTTGCTGACAATTTGGGGATAGGTTAAACCTGTGGTTTTAGGATGGAGGACCATTGAGAGCTGTCACTATCTACTGACTTGCTCATGTAATATTGCAACATGTGATTCTTCTGAGATCTTTTCTTTTCACAGGATACTTTGAGGAAAAGCATAGAAAGTTTCATGACATCATAAAAGTAAGAAATACGTCGCTGTAAGATTTGGAAGATTCAAGCCTAAAGGATTTGATAAAAATGGATTATTGTACACAAAGACCTGTGTTAGAGGTGGCAGCCTGGAGTCACCATGTGTTTTGCACTATTAATTCCACCATCTTTTGTCAAAACTATTCTGTAATCATGGTGGAGGTGGAACCAAACACCTTGGAAACTCTTGAATGTTGATTGTGGCTTAATTTCTTAATTAACTTTGAAGTTCCAAAAAACTTCTGTGGGTTAATGTTCTGGAAGTTCTGAGACAGATTAACAACCAAAAAAAACACCAACAACCATCCTGAGGAACCAAAAAAAGAAAGGATAAAAATAATCGCTGTAACTTGATTGCAACCTGCAAGTGCCATATTTCATGTTACACTCTCAAAAAAATTTGCTTCTGCTGCAGCCTAGTTTTGAACCCAGGATTTTCTTCTAACATTACCAAAATTGTTTATACTTATGAAAATATTTATTTATTTTTTGTTTACTATAGTCTTATTTTTCCTTCTTTTCGCTTTCTTTTTTCTTCTTCCTTTTTTCAGTTTGGATTAGTTTTTTACCGTTTACCTAAAACAGGTAAAACCTAAAACAACTTGATTTCATTGATGGTCACATCAGGGTTGTATTTAACCTTGGGGGAGGTGAAGGGGTGTGGCCAGGGTGGGCATGGCCAGGTTGACATCACTCATGTCGAGGGCACCTGTGGGGCCCAAGCACTCTGCCAGCAAAAATGGGCTCCCAAGCTCCATTTTCTACTGCGACAGCTTCCTATAATCCTCTACCTGCAAAAATGGAGCTCAGGAAGGCTGCACAAGACCCTTGCAAGGTCAATTTTCAGCTGCAATGGCCTCATGAAATGCTCTGGAGAGGCACTATGGGTCAGTCCTTTGCGGTTAGCAAGTTAGCCCCATGAATCAGATCTAAGCACCCCATGGGTTAGATCCATCCCCTGGGCCTTGAGTTTGACACCCCTGACCGAAAAGATTACTTTAATTTTAATCTTATAAACGAAGACGAATATATGTGTTCTGCTAGAGAAAAGTTCCTTAAAAAAGGGGTCCACCACAAATCTGAAAGCTTGGAAGACAAAACCTCTGGTCCCACTGACCGACCCAGATTGGATCCTAAAATTTTAATCTTTAATAAAATTGTTATAAAAGAAAGAGGAACAATATTTGTGCCAAGTGTATATTACACTCCTTGTGGTGAGACAGACTAGAATAGGCACCCAGATTATTTTTCAGCTCAAGATTTAAACTCTTTAAATCTTGAGCTTTATTTAAACTCTTTATTTAAATTTAAATCATACTTTTTTTTTTCATACATCACAGTTTAAGTGCTTTCCTATGCTGAGAAACAACAGTGTGGTGATATTGTAGAGGAGGGAGTGTCAGAACCTGAGAAGCGGAGTTAAAAGAGGGATCAGCCTAGAATCTCTATGTAGCCACAGGCTGATTAAGTCCAACCATTCTTGAATTTTGTGATTCCTTATTTACCTCCAGTCAGGTGCTAAACATTAGTTTGAAGCTTCCTGTTCATAGGCTATTTAGCAATAAATCAGTTTAATTTTACCTTCAGATGTTGACCTAGTCTTTCATGCCTGAAAGATATGTGTTATTTATTTTCAATCGTATCATAATTATAGGGCGCTAAAGCACTGATATTTTTCTTTTTTATAGAAATGTTTAAGGAAAACTGGCATTTGCTGCCTACTTTGTGATCTGTTGGGATGAAAGTCTTCACGGTAATAGTTAGCCCTGATGTCAAGAATTTGGGGAATTTGTAATCTCAATACTTCTAAAGCTACTAGATTAGAGATTCAGTTCTAAAACTTTGGATACTCTGGTTCTCACAAATAGCTGATAAGATAGTAAAGCTATTTTCTCAATGATACCCTCTCATATTGTCAATGGAAGCCCATATGGCTGAGACAAGGTATTTTTTAAAAAGCTTTGTGTGTGTTTGTGTGTGTGTGTGTGTGTGTGAGTGTGTGGCCTCCCTCCCTCCCTCCCTCCTTTCTTTCTTTCTTTCTTTCTTTCTTTCTTTCTTTCTTTCTTTCTTTCTTTCTTTCTTTCTTTCTTTCTTTCTTTATCATTCAGTTGCATCACTGACTGCATCAAAATAATTCATTAGGAATGATCTGCAAAAATGGATATCGCACCAATGAATATTCTGGAAAAAAATTGCACACATACATGGTGGAGGTTATTTTGGAAAATTAGGATATCCTTCAACTATTCTGGAATGCTGAGTGAGCATCTATTTGTCTCCATGGTGGTAATTGTTTTGGTTAGATATTTTCACTGAGTGTAATTTGTTATGGGATTTGCTCAAATTGTAGCATGTGTTTCTTCTTCGGAGCACTTTAATTTATGTGTATGCATGCATAATGAAATCACTTATCCTCATTTGTCCTCATAAGCTCATAGCAAAATGAATATATTTGAATATTGTAACATGGGGAAATACCTACTTCTTTAAAGTCTTTATTGATTTCATGTACTTCATCTTCATTTAAAGCAGTGGTTCCCAAACTTTTTCAGTCCACCGCCCCCTTGGTGCTACAAACTCATCCTCCGTGCCCCCCACCCAGGGGTGGGATTCAAATTTATGTGGGCGTGGCCTAATTTGAGGGTGTGGCTTGCTGGTCACGTGACTGGCTGGTGTGGCTTGCTGACTGGGCATGGCTTGCTGGTCACATGATGGGGTAGGTGTGATTTGGTGGTCATGTGACTGGGTGGGCGTGGCCAGGTGACTGGCAAACCAAATACAAGTGGTCCTCACTTAATGGCCAGTTGT
>BHFT01029351.1:7024-18250 GCA_004320025.1 Laticauda laticaudata
TATATATGTATGTATGTATGTATGTATGTATGTATGTATGTATGTATGTATGTATGTATGTATGTATGTACGTATGTATATAAGTATGTAATTTCAACAATAATGCTTTTTTATCCATGCTTATTTTCATTATAGGCTAAAGTGTGGGTAAATGTTTAAAGACTCATTGTTACTGTAACTTTGAACTACAATAACTAATTTGCATATTCCTAGATTTCTTGGCTTCTGATCAGGATATTTGTTTCTGCCATTTGTAGGGGAAGTTGTAGCCCAAAATATAGAAAACAGAAATATAAGTAGCAGGATTTGGTTCTTACAGGCTTAGATACAAATTCATCACATGAAAATATTACTAAATATAAAACTTTGAAGACTTCTACCTGACTTACATATTGGCTATTATCTTTCCCATCTTCTCATCTTTTCTCATCTTTTCTACTATCTTCTCCTATTGGTATCTTATGATTTATCACTTGTAGTTTGTATCATTATTTTAACTCTGATTTATGACCTATCACTTTGTTGTATGCGTGTACACTGAGAGCTTATGCACCAATTCCTTGACTGTCCATCACACTCGGCCAATAAAATGTATTCTATTCTATTTTGTTCTATTCTATTCTTTTTTGTCTTTTTAATTAAATATATTTATTGTTGCAATTTATATTCAATTTTGAAAAGGCTCTAAATGGCTTATAATTAATATAAATAATACAAAATAAAATGGACAGATAAAAATTCATAAACTTCCCAACCAATAACAGTATTAAATCTTCATGTCCACTCAGGCACCAAGGAAAATAGTCATGACAACAGTTTGCCTACCAGAAGAAGACAACAATAGCATATTTATCAATCCTCAAGAGGCTTTCCTGAATACCAGCAATTGGTGGGATTTTTCATTATCCCATAAGAGTGAGAATGCCTGGAGAGTTACTCTTGTCAGGGAAAAAAAGTTTTATGAAAAGAAACAGGAATCTGACTCAAAGTATTTGCTCATAGGAACCAGGAAAGCATTAACTGGGCAAGAGGATAGATGTTGGGTGAAATCTGTGGCTGCTGCATATAAAGAATCATGACATGCAGGAAAAGAGGAAGCTGTAAAAAGAGTGGGATGTTCACCCATGAGCTGTGGACAGAACAAAAAAGATATACAGAATATTTTTCTAGTTATACTACTGTATGGCAAAGACAAAAGGAAACTGAGATAAAGGTACAATGTTCAGAGAAATATGACAAAATTGGAGGGAAACTGGAATGTATTAAAACTTAGAGATAAGAAGGTCTCAGGAAAAGTCCTTATCCCTTGGTAGACCAGGGAGACAAGGTAGACAAGTCCTTATCCCTTGGTAGGCAAGACAAGTATTGCAAAAGTTCATTCCTATAAATCGGAGTGTCAAACTTGATTTCAGTGAGGGCCACATTAGGGTTGTGTTTGACCTTGGCGGGGTGGCCAGGATGGGCATGGCTGGGATGGGCCAATGAATGAAGTCATTCATTGAGGCTCTGTTTTTGGCTGACAGACTCCAGCCCTCTGCCAGTGAAAACTGAGCCCGGGGAGGCCGCTTGTGACCTGTCCGGGCTCCATTTTCGGCTGCGATGGCCTCCCTGGGCTTCATTTTCTCTGACAGCTCTCATGGTCAAAAACAGAGCTGGACCAGCTGCGCGCAGCTCCTCCAAGCTCCATTTTTGCTGGCAGAGGGCTGCAGGAGGCTGTCGTGGCTGAATGCTATTCTAGAATATTCTAGAATACTCTTCGTTTACAACTTCATGATATTTCTTGATCAGATATTATTTTTACACAATTGTGTCTTTGAATGGTTGCTAAATGAGGTAGTCAGTAAGTGAGATCTAACTTAAAAGTGACCACATGCTTTACATTGTGCCAATATTTAGGTTATGCATCTGCATGTGGATTTTATTTTATAGGTAGCCCTTGACTTATGACCACGATTTATCCCAAAATTTCTGATGCTATGAAACAGTTCTTAAATGAATTTTGCCCCATTTCACAACCATTTTTGACAGAGTTGTGAATTGCTACAGTTGTTAAGTTAGTAACATGGTTGTTAACTTTGTCAGAAGGTCGCAAACGGAGATCACATGACCCTGGGACACTGCAACAGTCATAAATAGGAGATAGTTGCCAAGTGTTTGAATTTTGATCCCATGACCCTGGGGATGCTGCAATGATTTCCTGTTTGAGCAGGGGATTGGACTAGAAGATCTCCAAGGTCCCTTGCAACTCTGTTATTCCATTAAAAACTTCATTAACTTCAAACACTCACTAAATGAACTGTTATAGCTCATGGACTACCTCTATTCTCTGGGTGGCTCCCAATCAACAATATCCAATTTATATTGCATATTAGCCTGAAATAAAGAATTGTCCAAAAGCTTGTTTTCCTTACGTTTCTTAAACTGTGTTGCAGTAATTTTTATCAATAAGTAATTTTCAGAAGTCAATGAAGGCAATGCCCAGCATGTGCATATGCACATTTTATGTTTCTTCATCTATTTGTTTTAAAAATGTAAAGGCAGATTTTTTCTTAAGAATGGCACCTTTACTTTTTTTATAAAAACAATGAGGTGCTTTTATCACAAAGGTTAGTCAAAAGTGGCAAGGAAAAAGATATAAGAAGAAATGTAATTAATTATTCCAAATAAATCATATTCTGTCTTTTATTCTCACAATGATCATCCAGATCCTACAGAAATCTCATAAGCAGGTCACAAAAGTAGCATCTTCTGTAACTGACATCAAGAGACCTGTTGCCTCCATAAGTAACCTTAACCTCCTCTTCTAAGCAGTTTAAATTGGTGGTTTAGTATATTCTGGAAATAACAAAAATTATGCTATGTGAAGAAGAGCTTTTTAAATTTGAATTTCTGTAATTTCAATTCACTGGATGATCTGAGATTCTTAATTATTTTTTTCTATATGATACATATATGTACTGTGCATATCTTAATCATACAACCCTTATTTGTCTTTTCTTCTTCAGCGTTAAAGCTGTCTAATCATTGTCGCCTTCACTATAATAATAAGAGTTGCTGAAGCTGTTTGATCATTTTGAATGAATTTTTCTGCCCTTTTTTTTTTGGCTCTTCGATGTGTTTTCAGATATAATTATCAGAACTGTTAACAGTTTTAATCACTCCCATAAAATGTATTGTCTCCAAGACATTATTCTACTGTGTCTTTACATCCTTGGATACATCATACTACAAAACAAGAGAATATAGTTATTTCGGTGTGCCCCAGAGCATACTGGATTATATAGGAGAAAATACAAATCTTAAATATATGAGCATTTAAAATGTGTGGGATGTAACAGCTTTTATGAAAATTTCTATACTGAACAAAACAAGTTTGAATTATAAATGGCTCCCATTTTAGAAGAAGAAAAATGTTGAAAATCAGTGTGTTAGTCCTGTTGACTTACATCTTTGTATACTGTTATCACTTTTACTGTAATAAATAGGTCAGCACAAATCCCCCTCCCCCCCGTCACCCCAAAAATTGACTGAAAGAAATAAATTTTTCAGGAAAAAGGTGTTTCTCTTTCCCATTACCACTGTTGACCATGAATACATATGAACTGATTTCTTAAAATTGAGAAGTACTTGAGTATCTATTTCTGTATCACATTCCTCTTAAAACATTCTGCCATTACCTTTTAAAGGCTTAGTTTCAAGTCCTGCTGTAGTCTATAACTCGAGAGAGAGAGAGAGAGAGAGAGAGAGAGAAAGATCACACGAAAGCTGCACCTATAGGAAGAACATGTCTAAATACCATCTTAAGACAAACCAAAGAATGAAACTGAGGAAGAAAGGATACAGTAGAGAATGGAACAAGGTAGGACGAGGCAGAGCTAACTATCCCAATAACTCCAGGTTGCCGACAAGCAGCCCCTTCCATACAGCCCCTTCAGTTTCATTCCAGTAAAAATGACCCTATGCCAGGTCTCAAATGGCATTGTCTAAAAAATGTATTTAAATGGAACTATACATAGCAGTGTTACTTACATATTGGGTTCTCTTATTTTTAAATATTTTTCACGATATCTTTTTCATACCTAAGAGGATGAGAGTGAAAATGTTTTGTGAGGAGGAGTTTCTTATTGATCATTGCTGGATTTGTGACAACCAAAGATTCAAGATGCAATAAAAAACATAAATACAGTTTGGATTTGCTCGAGAATCTAGATGGACGGAAATTCAATATTTTATTGTGAAAGTGTTCTGCAATCTAGAGATCTACTAAAATCTTAAATTGCATCTAGATTTTAAAAAGTGCTAAAGAACACATAAAACTTTTCATTATTTCAGTCAGCTTTTATTCTTTTGCCATTATATCTATTTTAATTTACATACTTAGTTTAATTAATTAGTTTTTGGATGGCATGGATTTTCAGTGCAACAAATAAACTTGTACAGAAATCTCCAGGACTAGGACAATATGTTATTGTTTCTTGCTTGTAGAGAGGGGATGATAAAAGGAAGGTCAGATTTATTGCAAAACATTTTGTTATCTTTAATGTTCCCGGAATCATTAGTCTGATTTACCCATAGATCTGCTAATTCCTCCCAGTGGTCATATCTGGGTTCTATGTTGATTTTTGTATCAGATAATAAAATTGTATCACCAGTGAAGATCAGAAAAAAAATCACTCAGCAAAAGGGAAATTCCACAATCAGGGCTAAATTGAAATAAAAATAACATATCGTAGACTGGCCGAGTGAGTATTTGGAAGGTGTAAGTATGAAGAAAATATCAGTATTTAGCAAAGCAGCAACAGCAACAAAAGTAGCCTCTGGTCTCTGCCTTAAGTGTGCATTCTAGTCACTCCATAAAGAATGATGCACAGGTTTCTGTCTTTATGATTTTTATTAGTTTTCAAAGAAGTTTTTTTTGTGGGAAAGAAAAAAATAGGTTAAATAGGTTTCCTTAGATTAAAGATTCATACACTACACTATTTGTGCTAATTGTAACAGCTTCAAATATCTGAGACAGAGAAGTTTGGAACTATTATTCATTAATGGTGAAAACTACAGTACTGTGGAGATTCCATCCACTTTCTTTATCAGAAACAAGGGATTGCATCATTGTTTGAAGTACACCTTGAACCTTTTTATATACTGTGTGGAACATTATCACCTGTCGGAGCAAGCAGAACTTTCCAAAGAAGCCTTTTGCTTTAGATATGGGGTGCAACCTATGTTGTCAGTTGTATGTCAAAAAATATGCCCATGTAATTCAGGAATATGAGTTCACACCGGGAATAATTCACAGAAAGAGTTCAGATTCCATTTTGTATCTGTACATATGTGATTCCAGAATAAGTATGTTTTTGAAAAGCGAGCTGCATCAAAAAATAAAACTACATGGGAAAATCATCACTACTGTACAGTAACAGTTTGGGTTGGGTTTGTTCAAAGTAAAACATATTTGCATGCTTGCAGTAATACTGTGCAGGATATAGCTCAATCATACTAGGATGATGAAGACAATCAGTTCAACAGGTTTCCTGTATAATGCAACTGATATTACGTTATTCTAAGCAGCCCAAGAGTACCAGTTTGATATGGTGGTTAAGGCATCATTCTGGAAACTGGAAAATAGTGAGTTCTAGTCCCACTTCAAGCACAAAACCCACTGGATGACCTTGGGCCAGTCACTTTCAATCCTAAAAAGGACGCAATGGCAATCCAGTGGAAAAACCTTGCAAAAAAACCCCTGCAGGGACTTTTCCAGGCAGTCTCTGAAAATCAGACATGATTGAAAGGAAGGGAAAAAAAACCACATCAGGTAACACCTAATCAGAATAATAACTGGTTATATATGGATGAGTTCAACATTTTTTCAAGACCTTCTGATATATAAAGCAGCAGAGAAATGTTCTTAATGATGGGGTATGTGTGTGTATTGGTGCATTTAAACACTATTATAAAGGCTTGGAAGCCCAACAAGATAAGTCTGCTTTTCCTAAGAACATTTTCTTTGAGCAGTCAAACTCCTCTTTTCAAATCTACATCAGCGGTGGGATTCAGCAGGTTCTGACCACTTCTGGAGAACCGGTAGTGGAAATTTTGTGTAGTTTGGAGAACCAGCAAATCCCACCCCTGACTGGTCCCGCCCGCATCTATTCTCTGCCTCCTGAGTCCCAGCTGATCGGCTGGGTCTTCTTTTGTTGCCCTGCACAGGAGAACGGAGCTGGAAAGCAGGTTAGTCTGGTGGGGAGATTTTACAGTAACCTTCCCCTGCCATGCTCACCAAGCCACGCCCACCAAGCCATGCCACGCCCACAGTACCGGTAGTAAAAAATTTTGAATCCCAGCACTGATCTATATATAAAACCGTCCCCAAACTCCGAAGGGCACTAATTTTAGCACACAGCAGTGCACTTCCCACACCAGTTTTACAGGACCAGTATAAAAAAATTCCATATGAGTTGACACTGCAGCCCTGTAGACAAGGGGCTATTGAAACTACAGCTCATGACCTATTATACTGTAACTTCTATGAGGACTCTGATAAAATACCCAAGAAACACTGATATTTTTTATGTGCAATTGCTATTATCAGAGCACTACAATGAAGTTTCTTTGAACGTAGTTAAATGTTATATTGTTTATAAAATTAGGCAGATTTTGACTATTACCTACAATCTACTACAATCTAATGATAACATTTTTTATGATTATTTGATGTCTCTTATTTATAGTGCTGGTCTGTGACATAATCAAAATTATTATTAAGGACTCTGAAAAGTAGGATACTGTTTCTAAATCCGTGAACTGCTATTTATTTTCATGTAACTGAAACTGAAATACCCTATTCTATTTGGAAACAATGTATGAGTTGCTTTACTGTGAATGTATGAGAGGATGTATTTATTTTACTCCACTGTAGCATATAAAATTATTCAGATTCACCTATCCCATTGTGTTAAAGTAGTTACATAAAATGGTATTTGAATGTCATTATTAAACTTTAAGCTATTGTTGTTTGTAGAATTTCTTTTTGTCTTCCTTCTCTGCTTACCAGCATTTCATCCAGAGCTGCACAGTATTTATGGTGCCACACGCTATATCTAAAATAACTATGGGTTGTCTAGTGAGAAAGACAAGAGTTTGCAGGGCATCACTTTAATTGAAGTGTTTGAGCCAACTTCTAATTTCTGGATTTAGACAGGGTTAACCTAAACTTAGATGCAAAAATCTAGAACATTAGATAGCAGGAAAAAATGTTCTGTATCTGCTAGCTGCTATTCATTTTGTTATCACTCAAATATGGGAGCTCTACCTGAAAAGAAAAGAAAAGAAAAGAAAGAAGCTGAGTTGTAGAACGGTGATACATTGATATTCCCACAATTGCAAATGAACCTTTTTGGGATTGAATCTGCAATGTCCCAAAAGAAAGATATTCAGACATGGAAACTCACTGGGACCAGTTATTCTGTCCCAATCCACCTATTTCTCAGGTTTCTTCTAGTGGGAAAAAATCAGGAGGAATCCTATGTGTGCTATCTTGATCTAAATGAAAGGTGGATGTATGTCTGATTAATAATAATGGTCAATAACGGTTTAGTTTTGATGTATTTCTGAACCACAGTTCAAATACAATCAAACTCAGGACGGTGTTTTTCAAACCTGGTAACTTTAAAATATGTGGACTTCAACTCCCAGAATTCCCCATCCATAATACATCTTAAGAATTGCCAAGTTTTGAAGAACACTGTAATGTTGATGCTGAAACATAAGGAAGTTGTCTAACTTTTAAAATTACCTTGAAACCTGTGCCACATACAGATAATCTTACATGTTGACCATTACAAATATGTTTAAAATATGGAATGCTGTTTCTTTCCACTCTGTGAGTATCCCAGTTTGTTTCAAGCTGTTGTATGATCATAGGATTATCATACTGTATGAGCCACAGTGGTGCAGTGGTTAGAGTGCAGTACTGTGGGTTACTTCTGCTGCCTGTAATTTTAAAAGTTCAAATCTCATCAGGCTCAAAGTTGATTCAGCCTTCCATCCTACTGAGGTAGGTAAAATGAGGACCCAAATTGCTGGGGGCAAGATGTTGACTCTGTAAACCACTTAAAGGGGCTATAAAAGCACTGTGAAGTGGTATATCAGTCTAAGTGCTAGTGCTATTGTGAAATGTAGCAAGCAATCAAATATCCTCCAAATCAGTGTTTCTCAAGCTGTGCAACTTTAAAATATGTAGACTTCAACTACTAGAAGACTGGCTGGGGAATTCTAGGTGTTGAAGTCCAGCTATCTTAAAAGTTATTGAGCTTGAGAAAAACTGCTGTAGATATTTGGAATTCTCCTCCATGCTGCATCGAGACCCCAAGATGGGTTGACTCCTTCCTATGATGTCATTTCGCTGAGTCTGTACTGAGTCTGAGTCTCTACTAAGATAGAAAAGCCAGACCCCGGAGGTACACCCCAGCTTTTGACTCAGCTCCTTTCAGTGAGAGTCCCTTCCAGATTAATGGGGAAAGCCACCATTGAGAGATCTCCGGATTTGTGGCAGGAGCGGGACCTTGATGGATGGAGAGGCTGTTCCTGTTCGTTGGTAGGGAAGCAGGAACCATTGGAGTGGACGGGAGTGGAAAAATCTGTGGCTCTGGAGATATGACAGGGTAATTTGCAGATCCCGATGGGCTGCATGGATGGAGACAGAATCAAAATGTCATCTAGTAGCATTGGATCCTCACTGGAATAGAACGCAGAGATGCCATCAATGCCGCCAGAATCTTCGTGAAGACCTTTGAAGCTGATGAGAGGCCGAAGGGAAGTGCTCGATACTGGTAATGGGTATTCTGATAAACAGAAAATGGAGAAACTGGCGATGATGAGGCCAAAAGGGATGTGGAGGAAGGCTCCATGAGATCAATGGAAGAAAGGAGATCGCCCTCCCAAACACTCTCTAAAATAGAATGCAGAGTCAGCATTTTAATTTGTCTGTATTTTACAAATTGGTTGAGAATTTTTAGATCCAGGATGCTTCAAAAACCACACCCCCGAGGCTTTGGTAACAATGAAAAGGTCTCCACTCAAAAGGCAGAGGGCAATAAAGGGCTGGGCAATAGTCAGCTCTCTTCCCAGAGGAAGAGATCTTACGGTTATCTCTGGTTTCGAATGCGATAAGTTTCCAGAGCATCGCCAAAAAACTTATTGCCCGTGAATGGAACTGAAGCCAGCTTCCATTTACAGTGTGACTCCGCCTGCCAATTTCTGAGCTATAAACAGTCTTCTTTGCTGCTATGAAGATGCCATGGCCCTAGATGCAAATTTGGTGAATTGAGAGTAGCATCTGCAGTGAATTCCGCCATTGTGATAACTTATTAAGGTCTTGGTGAGACTGAAGGTCAATGTAGCAATCTAATCTGGAGTTGGTGCAGCCACCATATGGATGCCCTGTGGAAAAAAAAAGATGATGCTGTTGAAGGGCAAACAGCCCATGCAGCACCGGAAATGTCAACAGAAGGCACTGCCAGGCATTGTCCAGGGTTGTGCTGACGTTGTAGAAACGCTTATCCAGAGAAGATGGGCAAGGACCTGCCAAAGGGAAGCGCACTGTTCCTTACCATATCCAGGAGCAAAGTGGAAGAAGGCAAAACGCCTGCATGCACTACAGCTTGGAGAAGAATGGTCTCCCTGGCTAGAGGATTTCTTTGTGGCTCGGGAGCCGCTTCCTCTGGTGATAGCTTGGCAATGACCAAGGCCTTGCTGAGTAATAGCCTGAAGAGAGAACGATTGAAGACCAATGCAGAGGATGTCTGCTCTGGGCGAGAGTCCTCTTCCTCTGAAAGATTTTGGTCAATGGTCTTGCCCTAAATCAGGGTGATGAGGCAGGAACTTTAGCGATTGAAAAGGGAGAAGGGCCTGAGCCCTTTCCAGAGGTCGAAGAATTTGCTTTGAAGCCTTCACCAATCCCTGCCTAATGGCCAAGAAGACAACATCTGGATATCCCCTGGTCTATGCTCAAAGGTAGGGGCAGAAGGCCAAAGGCCACTGCTGTGGGAGTGAAGGTGGCTTCAGGCCTAGATTGAGAAGAGGTTCGAGGCCTGGAGGGAGGGGGAGGAACATAGGGCCCGAAGCCTGTTGGAAATAAGGCCAGATCTGCTTAGATCCTGAGCATCATATTGTACTGCCAAAGCGCTCAGGAGACCAGGATGGAGGATGGAAAGGCTCAAGATAACTTCTCCTTCCCTGGGAGGGCTTGGCTGGGGCCCACAAGTATCACTGAAACATGCTGTAGTTGCACTCCTTTCTGTTGAATAGTTCTGTTGAACTGCCTCTCTTGGGCTGCATGTCTGCACGTTTCTGCCCTCAACTCAGCCTGAGTTGCCTTCTGAGGGCTAGAGCCTTAGCTCTGATTTTAGCAGCCACCTCCCTCTGGACCTATTGGGTGCATTGCCTACGTCTTTTTCTCTTATTGGGTTAAGAGACTGTTCCACTGGTCAGCTCTGCCTGACCCTTATCTTGCTCTATTGTAGAATAAAAGGCTCTGTGATGGAAAAAAACTGTTTGTAAATTTTTCTATTAAGCCCCCTAAGGGTATAAATGGCCTCCGGGCTTACAATATGGCCGCTCACCTAGTGGGTGGAAGGCTTCAATTCAAGATGGCCACTGACTATGGGAAACAGGCTCGGAGATCGAAGAATCACTCCTTAGGCTATAAAGAGCCCCGAGCGAAGTCAGCAAAGGGAAGCCTCTGGCCAAACAATCAGCTGGCTGATGCTGTTATCGGTTTGCCGATCACTTTTTAGACTGCTCAAACCGCAGGCGTGGGGGAGGTCTACAGACGCTGCCCAACTTGCCCGAACACCGCTCTGGCAATGCTGCTCCCAACGTTGCAGGAGAGAGAGAGAGCCGTGCTCTCCTGGAAGAGCAGCTGCTCCTGGGAGCTGCTGAAGTGAGGAAAAAAGTACTGAAGATCGTGGTGAGTGCTATCTACAGAACCTCAGCTGGCTGATGCTGTTATTGGTTTGCTGATTGTTTACGACCGCTCAAAACCGCAGGCGTGGGGGAGGTCTACAGACCGCTGCCCAACTTGCCTGAACACCGCTCTGGCAGGCTGATCCCAATGTTGCAGGAGAGAGCAAAGCGTTCCTGGAAGAGCAGCTCCCCTGGGAGCTGCTTGAAGTGAGGAAAAAAGGACTAAGATCGCTGGTGAGTGCTAACTAACAGCAACTTTCAGAG
>BHFT01029353.1:0-21762 GCA_004320025.1 Laticauda laticaudata
TAAAGCCCATGTCCCCATTGAGAGGGGGGAACAGGTTGAATAGCCCTGATTTCAAGAAGGTACTGAATGGCCTGAAAGCTTGCCTTGAAATGTCCTGAGAGACAGGACAGATCAAAAAAATTTTGGGGGGTGGTGTTAGGAAGTCCAATTGTAACCCTGACCTAATAGTGCTGAGCACCCAGGCTTCCGTCATTGACTCCTCCCATTTGGAGGCAAAGAAGGCTAGGCGACCTCCGATGGGTGGGGAGAACGAGGGATCACTTAGAGCGATGGACAGAACGACCCCCTCCCCCCCGAAAGGGCCATTTACTAGTAGAAGGTTGTTGCCTGCCAGATGCTTCCACCCGTTGGTCTTGGCGCTTAGAGTACGGCCTTTGAGAGTGGTGAGACCGAAGGTCAGAAACAAGCAATCTATTCTGGAGTTGGCGCAGCCACCGTATGGATGCCCTTGTGAAAAAGCGTGCTGCTTTTGAAGCCCGAACAGCCCAAGCAGTGGCCTGGTGATTGTGCTTGAGGGTCTGTTCAGAACGTTTATCATCTGGTTTCAGGATATCTTCTGGCTCTGTGGGAGTGCCAGAAGATGAGAACGAGGCCAGAACTGCAATGTAAGCAGAAGGCATTGCCAGAGGAGTGGCCAGAGCTGCGCTGACGTTGTAGAAACACTTATCCAGAGAAGATGGGCGAGGACCTGCCGAACAAGCGCACTGTTTCCTGACCATGTCCAGGAACAAAATGGGAGAAGGAAAAACCTCTGCATGCACTACAGGCTTGGAGAAGAGCGAGTCCCCTTAGCTAGAGGGATTTCCTGGTGGCTCGGAAGCCACTTCCTCTGGTGACAGCTTGGCAGTGACCAAGGTCTTGCTGAGTAATGGCCTGAAGAGAACAGGTTTGAAGACCAATGCAGAGAATGTCTGCTCTGGGCGAGAATCCTCTTCCTCTGAAAGATTTTGGTCAAAAATCTCGCCCTATTCACACTCTGAACAAGAAGAGTAACTGTGTTCAGATGGTGAAGGCCTTCCTTCCTCATCAACCTCCTTCCATTCTGGTAGAGAAGAATGGACCCTGAGGTCCTGGGGCCTGTGTAAATCAGGATGATGAGGCAAGGAACTTATAGNAAGAATTTGCTTGAAGCCTTCAGCCAATCCCTGCCTAATGGCCAATGAGACAACATCTTGGATATCCCCTGGTCTATGCTCACAGGTAGAGGCAGAAGGCCGAAGGTCCACTGCTGTGGGAGTGAAGGTGGCTTCAGGCCTAGATTGAGGAGAGGTTTGTGGCCTGGAGGGAGGGGGAGGAGCAGAGTGCACAGAAACCTGTTGGAAATAAGGCCCAGATCTGCTTAAATCCTGAGGATCTGACTGGACAATAAGAGCCTCAGGAGACCAGGATGGAGGATGGAAAAGCTCATAGATAACTTCTCCTCCCCTGGGAGGGCTTGTTTGGGGCCTACGAGTATCACCTAAAACATGCTCTAGTTGCACTCCCTTTTGCTGAATAGTTCTGTTGAACTGCCTCTCCAGGGCCGCTTGTCTGCGCTTTTCTGCCCTCAACTCAGCCTGAGTTGCCTTCTTAGGGGCTAGAGCCTTAGCTTTGTTTTTAGCAGCCACCTGCTAAAAAGCTGGCTTTTTATATCTTAGCACAGACTCAGCTAAATGACGTCATAGGAAGGAGTCAACCCATCCTGGGCTCTCGATGCAGCATGGAGGAGAATTAATTCCATTTTAAAAGCAATAAACTCTCTTGGTCTATACTTCATATTATTTCTTGGCATCACAGATGGGGATGAAGTACTTTAGTCATTTAGTATTTGTAAACTGTAATTGTTCTGACCCAAATTAGTTGTTATTTTCCATATGTTCCTCAAGAATTTTTAATCCATTATGTTATGCTAAGCATTAATTGTTCAATTCATTTTAATAGCAGTACTTCTGGCCTGTTTAAAGCATAACATTTTCTGCATAGTCATGCCTGATCTGAGGCTATCCCAATGATCCCAGAAACATTCCACTTTAAAAAAAGTGAACACAATTGAAAATCACAACTCTTTGGCAAAAAACAGTCCCACAGCTCCAGCACAGTATAAAGTCCAGCTCCAGCTTGGCTCACAAGTGAAGCACAAAGCTGCAGCTGATCCAGCCCAGTCCCAGTTGTAGTTGCCCTCACCAACTTACACTCCCAGGCCGCTACAGCTCTTAGCTCTGCTGCCCTCTGAACTCCCTGCCACCTGAGCTACCTTTATTGTTTTCTTGCTTTCACTGCTTTTGAGGCATGCTTAGTTTGGCCATGTGAGGGTATCTTTTCTAGGACTCCAAAGACATTTTTTAAAATAAACAACCATATAAACAACTCGCTGCAATCTTCCCCAAGTGAAAGACAAAAAGGCTGCTCATGTTACAGAGACAACTGAGAAACTTGAGAGTGTCCTAAAACTCTGAAATAACATTTTCAATTAAAGAAGCTGAGCAAAATAGACTATGCCCAACGGGTAGCGGAATACACCCAAATAGACAATTCCTGTAGCTCTGCAGATGACAGTGCCCCATAGAAGTAGCATATTCCATGCATTCAGGAAATGAGATAGTAACAATGCATCCTGAAGACCAAGTTACCTAATAATATAGAGACATATCCAGCATCTCACAGATCACACCAATGATCTCAGGGAAAAGGATCACACAAACACAATCTAATTAGGAAACTACTGAAAATAACTTGTGACATCTGGATTTATGAAATTACATGATAATTTAGATGGCAGAAATTAGATAGTTTCTTTAAAATTATTGAAGGCATGAAACTACCTCCCACTCTCAACACATCAAATTCAGCCTCTAGATAAAATAGCTGTGGCATAATATCTACCAGTGAAGAAAAGTTTGAGGCAGCATTTGGAAAGTCATTGTACTTCAACTGGAAAAGATTGGAGACTTGCTGCAATACACTTATACTGCAAGAGTCTGGTGTCATGAGACTAAGAAAATTTCCAGAAATAACAGGAATGCTTTCTTCAACTTATGGGTCTCAAATCGTATTTAAACTGATCAAGTCTGAGGAAGTAGTCTCTGTCCTTGCTGTTGTGAGCTCTGCCATTTGTGTTCTGAGCCCATGTCCCTTCTGGTCAGTGCTGCTGTTAATCAGTGCTACTTTTAGAAAAAGTGATTTTGGGCCAGATCTGATTCAATGTTCTTATTTGATTTCTTTCTTTGGAAGGAGGAAATGATGAGATTGATCAAAGAACATGGAAGGTCTTCCTTTGTTTCCAAGGATAACTCAAATGCAACGAAGTCTGCTACAGTTGTTTGTTAATTAATCAGAAACAGGATGGGAGAGGAGTTTTCAAGCAAATTGCCCCTTGTTCTTCTTTTTTATTTATTTTATTTTGTCAAGCTATTATAACAGGTATAATAAACGTAGTTATGAATACATGAAATGGATACATATAAGAAAAATAAAAAGAAACAATAGGACAGGGACTGTAGGCATGTTGGTGCGCTTATGGTTGTGTGCGCGCTATGCATGCCCCTTATCAGACCTGCTTAGGAAAGGGTAGCGTCAATAGTTAGACAGCTCTAACGGTTCAAGTTTGTTAGGCGTTTGGAGAGAACCACGAAGTCAGGGTAGAGTATTCCAGGAACTGGACCACTCTGTTGCTTGAAGTCGTCTTTCTGACAATCAAGTTTTGGTGATCTTACCTTTGGTTTGTATCTATTGTGTGCTCTTGATATTTGTGATGGTTGAAGGCTGAAGTATTCTTTGAGGCTAGGACCATTGCCATATATAATTTTATTGTACTATCTACTTAGTGTCAGGCGACAGAACTTTCCCATTCACTCAGAACTAGAATGAACTTCTGAAAACATACTCAAAATCGGATCAAAGGAATTCTTTATTGAGATGAGACGAATCCTGTAGGAGTTTCAAAGCAGCGTGATGAGGTCTCTTAGCATACAAGATACATATCGGCATTTAGAACCCCTCCCCCTTATCTCCATGTATATTATAGGGAAACAAAAGGCCGTCATGTTAATTTTCCCCACCCCCTCTGCTCAGGAATGATTTTTTCAGTTTCCCAGCATCAACCAATTTCCTTCCCACCTCTTTGTAGAAACAATCTATATTCAAGAGTATTCCAAAGTACAGATCTCATGGTGAATTTTATGGACCGTTCTCATCTCCTGTTTGCTCTCAAGAGGTGATAGTCTGGCCATCTGACTTTTATCCCCCATCGTTATCATGTGTGGTTGATACAAATTTGAATTATAGAACGTAAATACTATTCAGGTTACATCAAGAAAGGATTTCTTAGCAGTCTTCCTACCCCCTTTTTCTTCTTCCAGAAGAATGATACAGATACACGGATCTGACACATTTTAGAATTGACGCAAGGCGTAGGTTAGATTTTCTAGTGTCTTAGAATTTCAAGTCTGGCGTGATAAGGGTATTCTGCAACAAGTAGAGGAGTGGAGAACTCTTCTTGTGAAATATTTCTGGACTTTCTCAACTGTATTAATATTAGATACATAATGAGGGTTCCAGACTGATGAACTGTATTCGAGTATTGGTCTAGCAAATGTTTTGTATGCTCTAGTTAGCAGTATGATATTACCAGAGAATTTATTCCCTTGTGAGTTATGATTTCGTCCCTCTTTCTGATGTTAAAAAAGGTTTATAGTCTTATTTTTAGCTATAAAGACAGATTTTATAATTTTATAGATTTTATCTTTTAAAGACAGATTTTATAATTTGGTGTTTATATCTTTTCCATTTTGTACTAATAAACTGTACAGCAATTTAAGTTTCCAATTTAAACTTAAGGGCTATATATAATCAAATACATCTTTGGACAGTTTCTTAATAATTCATAATCACCACCTGGCTGGTATTTCCATCATCTACGTGTAGTCCTTAATTTACAACCACAATTGAGCCCAACATTTTTGTTAAGTGAGACAGTTACATGAATTTTCCCCATTTTATGATCTTCCTTGCCACAAGCGAATTAAGCAAATCATCACAATTGTTAGTAAAAGTTGTTAAGTGAACCTGGTTGCTCCATTGACTGTCTTTGTCAGGTCACAAAAAGTAATGACACCCAGGACACTCCAACCATCATAAATATGAGTCAGTTTTCATGCATGTTAATTTTGATTATGGGGATTCTGCAACTTTGTAAGTGTGAAAAATGGTTGTCATTTTTTTTAGTGCTGTTGTAACTTGAAATGGCCACTAAATGAACTACTGTAAGTTGAGGACTAGCTGTACGCCACTAGAAAGCCCAGAATGGAGGAAAAGGCAAATCTGATTGTTTTGTGTGTTAGTACAGGTCGTCCTCAACTTATAGCCACAACTGAGCTCAAAACTTTTGTTGCTAAGTGAGAAATTTGTTAAATGAGCTTCACCCTTTTACAACTTTTCTTGATGCAGTTGTTAAATGGGTAACATGGTTGCTAAGTGAATCTGGGTTCCCCATTGACTTTACTTGTCACAAGGCTTCAAAAGCCGATCACATGACTCTGGGACACTGCAACCGTCATAAATGTGAGACAGTTGCCAAGCATCCAAAGGTAAGTCTTGACCATGGGGATACTGCAATGGTGTTAAGTGTGAAAAATGGTTATAAAAGTCACTTTTTTCAGTGCCATTGTAACTTTGAATGGTCACGAAGCGAACTCTTGTCAATCAACAACTACCTGTACAAAGAACCTTCTACCTGGAAACACCTGTGGTTAAGAGGCTGTGATTGAACAGATGTTTAATTTTTCGAATTGGTAGACCCAGAAAGTCTCAGTCCTGAAGGACCTTAATCCCCACCAGCAATGGGTTCGTTTCCAACCGTCCACAGGATTACAACATTCGTTCTGACGTCTTTAAATTGTAAGAATAGAAAAAGTACCGATCTTTTTAAGTCACTCTTTTGATTTTAACCGGCGTGTGTTATTAAAGTGCTGGTGGATATTCGTGTTTCTGGTTAACGTGAAGACAAGTCAGCAAAATTCTCATTGATCAAGGGCAGGGTACCCTTAAAGAGTCTTCGGAAGTAGCGCAGCAAAGTCGAGAAGAGGAAAAAGAAAGCTCAATCTCAAACGTTTCCTTGCGCGCGTGCGCACTCGCTCGCTTGTGTGTCTGGTTTTTGTACTGCGGTCTCCTTCTTCCGATGGGTGGCGCGAGGCTTGGGAGGTCCTTGCTATCCCAGAGTGCTGTTCGCGGCGTGTCCTTTGCCGTTCCGCTTGGAGAGAAAGAGAGAGAGAGAGAGAGAGACAGTCTGTGCGAAAAGTTCGCCAACGAGTCGCTGCGGGCTGCCGCCAAAACGGACATGTTAGCGCCGAGGCCTTGAAGGCGGGACGTTGCTGAAAACGACGTTCGGCGATCACCTTTCAGCTCCTCGCGCGCGGTAGCATAGGCCGCCGACCGACAAACATGGAGGCAGTGAACGCCTTCAACCAGGAGGTGAGAATGGAGTCCGGCGGGCGAGCGCGAGGCAGCCAGGCCTGGCAGGGCTCGGCCTCTTGGATGGGAGGAGGTGGTTGTTGGCACGGCCCCTAACTGGAACTATGAGGAAGTGTTAGTGGTTGGGACGAGCTTGAGTGGAAGAATTATCGGGGCTTTGAGGGGTTTTTTTTTTCCCTCCTAAGCTGAGGTCTTTTTGTGGGTCCGGCATGTGTGAGGCCAAGCTGCATCGGGTGACACGAGGCCTATCTCTGAGGGCTCCCCCTTGCTTATAAAGCTCATTCCCTCTGCCCT
The DNA here is from genome assembly GCA_004320025.1 of Laticauda laticaudata. NCBI lineage: Eukaryota > Metazoa > Chordata > Lepidosauria > Squamata > Elapidae > Laticauda > Laticauda laticaudata. Next base: position 6,742 of record BHFT01029353.1, read on the forward strand.
ATGAAGGCCCTCAGAGAAACAACCTAGTTTGCCGTGGTCCAAATTGTGGAGGAAACTTTGCAGAGCTGCTTAAGGCCAGCTGTGTAGCCAGAGAGGGGCAGAGACGGAAAGAAAGGGAGTAGAAGTTCGTCGCTGGACGCCTATCTGCCTGCTAGGTTACACTCCTCCTGTCGGTGAAGTGGCCATTCCCATTGTGTATGTGTGCGCCAGTTTGAGGAGAGAGATGGGGTGGAGCGAAGAGGAAGTGTTTGCCCTTTTTCCTTTACAGATGTAAAGAGCTCAGAGTGAAACCAGGAAAAAAAAAATCGTTTACGGTCTAGTATTTGATCTTTCAAAACGTTGGTTAAATGCTTGAACCCAGCCTCGGGTCTCACCCATTTGTATATTACAGAAACGGGAGATGAATAACACAAACGATAGTGCTCAAATTGGTGGGGAGATTGAGGGAAGATGAGGTAGATGCTCTGGAACATTATTTTAACAGTAAGGTTGTGAATATAAAGAGGCAGTTGCACTGAATACAGGTAATCTTCGACTTACAACCACAACTGAGCCCCAAATTTATGTTACTGAGTTTTGCCTCATTTTATGACTTTTCTTGCCACATTTGTTAAGCGAATCACTGCAGTTATTAAGTTTATAACACAGCTGTTAAGTGAATCTGGCTTCCCCATCGACTTTGCTTGTCAGAAGGTCACAAAATGCGATCCCATGACCCTGGGATAATGCAACTGTCATAAATATGAGCCCAAACATTTCAATTTTGATCATGTGACCATGGGGATGCTTCAGTGGTCATAAGTGAAAAATGGTTATCAATAACTTTTTTCAGTGCTGATGTAACTTCGAATGGTCACGAAACAAACTGTTGTAAGTTGACTATCTGTATTAAGCAAATAATTTATAGACAGTACTTTAGAATTTCAAGCAATATCATACATTTCTTTGAAACTTTGCAGCAATTCATAAATTTACATTCATAAAGTACTCTAAAACTGTATGAGCTACAGGGGTGGTGTATGGCTTTTGTTTAGCTACATACCTGAATATAGGTTTTCTTTAATAGAAGGTACAATGGAAGTTTCATGGTTTAACTCAAGGGTCTTCAAACTAGGCAAGTTTAAGACTTGTGGACTTCAACTCCCAGATTTTCTGAGCTAACATGACTGGAGGAGGAATTCTGGGAATTAAAGTCCACAAGTCTTAAAGCTGTCAAATTTGAAGACCCCTGGTTTAATTCATTGAACAGAAAACTCTGTAAAATTAATTCACAGCAATTATTGTAAATTGAGCTAATGGATCATTATAGGTAGTCCCAGACTTACTATCATAATTGAGTTCAGAATTTCTATTATTAAACAAGACCTTTTATGACCCAATTTTATGACCTTTTCTGCTACAATTGTTAAGTGAATCATTGTAGCTGTTAAGTGAATCTTGCGGCTTAAGCAAATCCAGCTTCTCTCAGTGACTGTGCTTGTTGGAAAAAAACTGTAAAAATATGACCATTGTAAATGCATTCTGATTTCCAAGTGCCCAAATTTTGATCGCTGAACTGGGCATGCTGCAATGGTTATAAGTGCAAGGACCAATTGTAAGTCATTTTTTTGTAATTTTGAATGGTCACTAAATGACTACCTGTATATCCCTCCTGGTTAAACATAGATATAAGTAATTTGTAGTTACATATGACAAAACTGCATTTAAAGCACAATTTGTTACAAAAGTGGTGGACTCTTTGGTTTTTGGATCCATAAAGAATTAATATTTAAATTAGCTGAATAACAGAGATTATTGTCTTCATAATATTGATTATTATTGTATACAATTATCGAGTTCAAATGCTTCTCATATGCTCAGTTGCTACAATTGAATGGCAGATTCAGAATGCCACACTTTTCTTGGGGTCAGATAAAAATGCTATAAAGCAGTCTTTCCCAACCTTGGCAACTTTAGGACTCTGACTGGGAAATTGTGGAGTTGAAGTCCATACATCTTAAAAACTTCCAAGATTGAGAAGATAAAGTGCTGATTTACTTTGATTCGATAAATGTTATTCAGCTATATTAATTTTTTTTCTTAGGATTGCCTTCCCTGATGTATTGCCTTGCAAATGTATTCATCTATAGCGCCTAGCAGCTGGGTTTCTGTGCATGATCAGTGTGTGATTTTTGTCTGTTTTGAGTCTGAAGCACATATGCAACCGTGATGGTGAATCTATGGCACGTGAGCCATCACCCAGAACAAATCCACTGCGCATGTGCGTGTGCCTTCCGACAGCCAGCTGATTGTCGGGTATCTGCTGAGCAAGGAGGGGGGGCACAGAAGATGTGTGCACATGCGCAGAGGCACATGGTGCACATGGTGAGTCACGCGTGCATGCACAGAGGTGCGCAGTGCACACTCATGTGCAGGGGCGGGGGTCATGCGTGTATTGCATTATGGATGCAGGTGCGTGTACATGCATGCACTTTTGGCATGCAGCGATGAAAAGGTTAGCCATCACTGGCTTAGCATATCAAAAGAGAATCAATGTGTAAGATCTGGTGAGGGATATACTCTCTAGGAGCTGTAGTCCAATATATGATGTGAATGAAGTGATATCAGATTAAAGAAGATTGCTAAGCACTATACTAGTTAATTATTGGAAGGGGTATTGTCATTTCAAAATGCACGCCATTGACTATTGCATACAGTAGTTGCTTACCTTAGAAATAATATTTAATTTCAATAAGATTTCTAGCAAGAAAATGGAAAGTTGCCTGATGATCTATAATGAGTGTGATTTTGCAGTATGCCTTTGATAGAGTTAGGTCTGACACATGATGAAATAGTAATATTATTCAGCATTATTTCTGTATATAGCAGTTGAATATGTGTATCCTAATTATAGCAGAAGAAGCTGTATTGCTCCCACTCCCATACTAGTTCAGTAGCTGAAGATTAAAGTACATCTGTGTGTGCTTTGAGATTTCCCTTTTCTCTCAGTAGAGGAACAGCCTGACCCTAGAGTTGTGGGTCCTTCAGTACTATACGTTTTCATTGGGAAGAGGATTCTTGTGCTGGGCAGGGATTTGGACGAGGAGACTTCCAAGGTTTTGCTGTTCCTCTTATTCTATTTCTTTCCTGCACATTGCTAGAGATACAGAATGAGAAATATATATTCTACATGTCCCTACTGTTATAAGGCAATTCAAAGTGACACATGCCCCTGGTTTTTAATTTGGGTAAAGTCCCAAGCTTCTTAATTCTTAAATGTTTATTGGTTTTTAGTAAATATAAATTTTATTGTTTATAGAAGGGTAATTCTGTTCCTTCCAGCTGTTTCAATAATAGTGCAAAGAGTAATTAAATAATTTTAATTATTTTTTTTGAAAATGGTAACATTTTTCTTAAAGTCATTGTGTTAAAATTATTTTTAAGAATGTTAGCCTTGTGATTAATTTTAAAAGTGAATGAATGTTGGTCTCAGATACATTGAGTTAAAGGTGTATTATATCTGCCCGAGGTTGTTTATCAGTAAGCTGAATGGCATCAAAAATGAATAAATGAATAAAATATTTCATTGAATATTTTCTTCTTAAGCAATTCTAGGTTTATTACTGAAAACATTTTAAGAGAAACAGCTTTCCAACTATGTTTTATATATAAATTAAATATAAATATTAAAATTGTAGCACTAATTAATGAACAAAGTCAAAGTAGTCACTGTAATAAAATCATTTAAAAGTATCACAGTAATTTGAAGTCAAAACATCCCAAGCTTGAAATACTCCATTTCAAGAATATTACTCTAGTTTAAAACAATTTTCCCAACTTCAGAATATGTTGGCCAGCTATTGTGGAAGTATTTTGAACTGAAAACACATTCACTCAAAATAGAAGTCTTGAGACTTTCTTATAATGGATGGTGTGGTATGATGAATGTTAGGTAAGATGTACCATCAGTGTGAGAACTTTATTGAAGGAGCCTTCTGGCTTGTTTTGACAATTAAAGAGCCTTCAAAGAAAGGTCATAGAGGAAGCACTCTGATCCATATATTGAAATATGGATAAATTGATATAAATTAAGACACTACTTCAAATAATTAATTCACAAGGATTTACAGTATACCTTCCAATTTACAGTATACATTTTAGTTTCAGTATAAAATGGTTTTGTTTCCTTCTGCCTCTAGTCAGAGTTCGTATTGGTCAGTATTTTATTTTTACTTTCTGTTCTGAGATCTGATCTGAATTAAAAATAAAAGAGAAACATGGAAAAGAAAAAAAGACCCACAATTTTGTCTTAATTTGTAAATTGTTATGGTCCTCACAAAATGTGTTAGCTTTTTCTTTATAGTTTAAAAAAGTATAAATATAGCACAGTGTAGTGCAGTGAAAAAGTTGCAAGGCTTGATTGCAAGGATGAAAGTATAGAGGAAGGAAATCCCAAATATTTTCTATCGTTTGCATTATTTTGAGGGGACAGCATATTTACATTGTTATACAAGCTGTATACTCTCTGTATTATAGCCAAGTATCATTTCAGTGTTGTCACATGAAAAGATATACTTAAATATTTATAAAATCTGAGAGGGTGTACTCACTTCTGTGATATACTGTATGTGTGTTACCAGTCTCCTCGCTCAGTACAAGCTTATGTGGGAAAGAAAATATTTGAATATTAAATGTTAAAATCTAAAGTAAAATTAGACAATGAAGCAAATATAAAAGCGTAAAGTTTATATTCTCTCTTCTTTCCCCTCCAAATTATGCACAATGATTTACCTGCAGTGACGGGCAACTATTAACAAGATCAATTGTGCCATTACAGCATACAAGACCAAAATAATTTTCTTTACTGTCGAGCAGTTGTCTTACAAATAACCCTGTGGACTTTTGGGACTCTGGGTTTCTGATCTCACAATATGGAGATATCATACTCAATCCCGTTAATACGATATTATTTTGAAGAAGGTTCACCAAATCAGTACCATAAAAGGCATCTGGGGCCATCACTCTGTATTTCTTAGCATACAGAATATTATCCCAACAACTCTTAAACCTGATTTCCAGAGACTCATTATCAGGATACCAAATTGTTAGTAAACTAACCAAAACTATAACTCTTAAAATAGCTGCAGATAGATTAATGCTTGGCATTATAAGTCAAGATCGAAAGACCTGCACATGGATTGGAAAAACAAAATTATACGATATTAAGAGAGCAAAAGAATTGAAATGGGCTATACACATAGCAAGAAGAAGTGATGGCAGATGGACCAAGGCAGTCTTAGAATGGATTCAACTTGACAAAAAACATCCTTGAAAGAGACCTAAAACAAGATGGATCGACGTCAGCAAGTATTGCAGGCCCAATGGAAACATGTGAAAGAGGCCTTCATCCTGAAGTGGATAGACAATGGCTAAAATGATGATGATGTGGATAAAAAAATGAAATATATGAGATGACCAGTCCAAATTAATTCTAGTTTCCTGTTGCTTAGTGGCAGCAAACTATTTGGAGAGTTCTTCGGAAAATGCTGATCAAAATGAAGGAAAAAAGTCCATTTTGGCCAGTTCTACTATACATAAAGATAAGACAACCAAAACCATCTACTTGTAGGTGTGAAACTGTTGAAACAGTGCTTATACAGAGGCACCTTTTTTCTGAGGGGTACAAGGAAGCACAAAGCAAGAATGACTATATGTAGTCCTCAACTTGTGACTGGTCAGTTATCAACCATTCAAAGTTATAAGGCACCTGCAGAAGAGGTACATACAGCTGATAAATTTACACAATAAAATACCCTAACACAACATAAGAATTATTATTGGAATAAGAAACTGCAAACATACTCTTCAAAAAAATATTTTGAAGTATATTTTTATGATATAATTCTAGGATTTTTTTGAACAAAATTGTTTGGTCTTTTGTCTGGTTCTGTCACCATCTCATAGAAGGACGTATGACATGAATAACAATGTTTTATTTGGCCTATCTATTAAACTCACCAAACAAATAAAGAATCTTGGCATTGTTTATGGAAATTTGAACACTTAATTGTATTACATTCCTATCTATAATGCAGGATAGGAGGAACTTGCAACAAGTTTTGAATTTAAACAGTTATTTTGGGATTTAACTGGTTTGTTCTGTTATTACTGTAGTATGATAGTACTACATACATAACGGTAGTATGATACCGTTCTGAATGCTTGAAATGTTTTAGTTCAAAAGAGATATTTAGAACTGTACTTGGATGGGACCATTTTGAGTTCAGGATATTTTAGCAGTGAAGAGCGTTGATGAGCTTCAACTGGAACTGAAAATTTTGATATTTTTTTTAGCGCATTACTAATTTTCATACACTGAGAGTTTATATGCTGTGAGCTGTCATCAGAGTATAGGACAGAGAGTAAAGGTCTTAAGTTACTGTTGGGTCCTGATGACATATTAAGAAGAATAATGGGAAGAATAGTTTTCACCATGGGAACCATTGTCTAAGGAACCAGCATGCTTCCCTTTCTGTATGTATTCAAGGATAGAGACCGTAAGTGATGTTTTGCTCCTCTGTGCTGACTCTACCATTTCTGTTCTCTGATTTTAAGAAATATTATCCATATTGGTTTTGTTAAGGGCTTTTGGAAAGACTTATTCCCCAAAAAGAAAGATTTCATATTTCCCATTCTCTTTTCCAAAAGTTGTAGTCTGGTCAAACAGTCTGTATTAGCCAACTGCTTTCATTAGTGTTACTTTGATTTGTTTTATAAGTGTTTTGTAATAAATTTTGTAATAAAGAATATGTTTCATTTTCCTCCTAGAGGAAAATATTAAAAAATCCAATACTATATTGACATAATTCTTCTAAACAATGATTACATCAATGACATCTGTGTGAGTATACCTTATTTACTTGGGCAATTCAGGTAGCTATTTTGGGATGTGGGTGGGATAGTAAAACAAGTCATTCCTGAAATATTCTGTTAATAATGCCCAGGCGAGTGACAGCCCATTCGACCAGAAGCACAGCCGTGATGGCTGCATGGAATACACAGGTCTCCGTTGAGGACATCTGTAGGGCAGCAACATGGTCTTCTCCATCGCCATTCATAAGACACGACAAACTGGACGCCTTTGCTTCAGCTGAAGTGGCCTTTGGCAGACAGATGCTTCAGAAGGTGCATATAGATTGGGAGACTAAGGACCAGACCGCTATCCACCCTTAGGATGCCGGCTTTGGTATGTCCCATTCTTTGGATTCTCTGTTCAGCACAATGGAGAAAGGGTGTTGGTCTTACCTGATATACTCCTCAATGTGCTGAGAGAGAATACAACCACCCTGGCGACTGTCTGGTCCAAAATCCAGGAGTGACCAGAATCAGCAACGAAAGATGTCAAGTCAATCACTACACATTCATCAAAACTGGTCATGCGCAGGCAGAGGAGGCCTGGGCAAAGAACTGATTGACTCAGTCTCTTAGCAGAAGAAGCAGAGTTAACTCATTCCGTGGATTCTCTCTCAGCAAACCAAGAAGGAGTGTGTCAGGTAACGTCCTGTATGTTCAGGAAAAGACCAGGAATAGAGAGGAATGATAAAAACCATGACAGTTGAAAATATAAGGCTTTTAAACAAATAAATTAGATGGTTTTAAAAGTAGAATTGTTCATTGTGCATCTGAATAGCTACCATGTAAATTCAACAATAAAATTGTGGGTATTAACTAGAAATCTAATTATGAGGTTTATGAATTGCTTAATTGCTGAACAAATTTACTAAAAAGGCAGAGGTTTTAATAAAAGTATAAAACAGTATATTCACGTAAAATCTTATGTAGGTATACTTGAATGAAAATCTTCCAGCTTTCAGGATCATGACAACTAACCACTGCTGGCAGAAGAAGCACCAAATGGTAGAGTCAACAGTAAAAATAGAATGGCCATAAGGAAAAGTGGATTTGGCTTAACTTTATGTAAATTATTGGGGAAAACTTATTGAATCTGAAGTTCAGTGTTTTAACTGCACTTAGGGAAAGGAATGATCAAGAATCATACAGTCAAATAAAGTTAATAGTATTGCTCAAACTTAGATTCAACAGCTGGGACTGGAAAAAAAAGTGACTGATTCCAAGCCAAATATAATCCAAATGGCAGTAAACAGTTGTTTACTTTTTTTTATTTATGCTTAATATCTACATTAACATGATTTATAGAGCAGAATTAGGCCTTGGAAAAATGTATTTTCTTTTATATTACAGGTATATTCCATATAAAGTACAGAGGTTTGCATCAACAATCTATTTTCTTTGAAAAGGGGAAATAATAATTTTGTGTTATTTTTCACTTTGGGGATTGAAACCTTAGTTGGTTATATGCGAGAAAATGCTTAAATACAAACATTTAGGGATTTAATGATTGTATTCCAGTTCTAAACAAATGTCATCTTTTTTTATTGTGAGGGTATGAAATTATTACTGTAAATCAGAATCTGCCTTCATAAGTGTTTGGCAGAGGACAATTGAAGTTTGCAGCTTCAGTTCAATAGTGTTAAGTATCTTGAAAATTACAGTCCATAAAATTTTGAAACAAATTTTAAAGTCAACATTAGGAGAGGCACTTTGCAGGGCAGTTCGTTATTTTTATTTGTCATTACCATGATTCTATTTTCAGTGATTTAAAAAAAAAATCTTGGCTATCAAACAGCAAAAAATGCTAATAATGTCTTATATTTGCTTTATATGAGTCATCTGAAGCTTTATGGAAAATCAAAAATTGAAATCCAGTCATTGAATAAGTGTAAGAATTTTTTAGCACAGATACAGCAATGGACTTTGGCTTAGAGAAATGTGGTACAATAAGAATAAATTGGGGTTAAATCCAGAATAGTAAGTGAACTGAAATGCTAAATAGCCAAACCATCATGTGCCATCATGATGAAGCCTATAAATATCATTTTACAGTTGGATAACATGGACAAATTAAAAATGTGATTCGTAAAAAATACATCCAAAGAGTGAGAAAATTGCTAAAGACAAAATTAAACAGTGGAAACGCTATCAGAACCATCAACACCTGGGCCATAACATCCAACATGACACACTGGTGGAATTATTAACTGGTCACATGCTGAACTGGACAGTTTAGACTAAAAAAAGGGAAACAAATAACAATTCACTATGCATTACATCCCCATAGTGATGTTGCTAGATTATACCTGGCCTGCAGACATCGAGGCAGAAGTTTAAGTTAAACAAGAGGTCAACGAAGAAAAGTGTAAATTGGCTGATTATGTAAAAGATAGCCAAGAACAAGCACTGATGCAAGTTAAAAATTGGAACTTACTGCATGTGCAGGAAAGAAAATTTGAATACAAAAAAAAGTAATAAAAAGACAAACAGAATACTGACAAAGAAAAGCATTACATGGTCATTCCAAAGGTGCTTTCCAAAAGGTACCTGGACTTGTTTTTTCTTGAAAACATTTCACTTCTGAACTGAAGAAGCTGCTTCGATGAGAAGCAAAATGTTCTCCAGTGTGCTGAGCAGACAATCCAAAGAATAGGTTAATTCCGCCTTTCTACACAGAGATTGAGTCCTTTAAAACTTTTCAGCCACACCTTTCCTGATTGTGTCCCAGTTTTGACTCAGTCTTAGCACAAGAGAGACACGTTTGAAAGGAACTCCCCAGAGAAAAAGGGCAGAGTGAATTCTTTGGATTCTCACACAAAAGAGAAAGGAAGTCAGGATATAGAGCGAACTGAGTGATTTCCAGGTGAGCAACAAAGCCACTGTGGCAAATCCTAACAAATCAGCTGTTTTTCGCCGAATACCATGGCTTTCGGGCAAGCAATATAGCGCCACAGCAAATCAATGATTTTTGGATATGAGTCGCTACTACCACAGCTGGCTACCCTGGTCTGATAGGCAGAGCCACTGCAACAATTTGGCAGGCTTCCCATTTGATCAGCACAGCCACCCAATGATTCAGCTGGCTACCCTGGTCTGACTGACAGAGCTGCTGTGATGGTTTGGCTGATTTCTCGGTTTTACTGATATAGCCGCTGCAGTAACTAAGCTGGCTGCCCTGGCCTGACTGACATAGCCACCAGTGCAAAGTGGATGACAACTTGAGCGTCCCAGCGCAGCCACCATTTTCTGGCTCATTCATACAGAGCCAATGTTTGGTGCACTTTTCAGTTGCAAATGCCTTGGTGCCTCCCTAGCAGGCGACTGTAAAACCTCCAATACAGCAGGAGGAACAAAGGATGGAGGATACTGCTGCCTTAGAGAGCCATATGGTGACACATGTAAGTGGGGTGAAAGGGGTCCCCCAGCATAGCCCCAGGTTAATCAGAAAGATCCCTCAGCATCAAGAGTGGGCAGTAGAAGAGTGGCTGCCGGAATAAGAGCAAAAGCCCTACCTTCCAGGAAAGCCTCTAAGGCTGAGGAAAGAGACGCTTGGAGGTGTCAAAGAGCACTGTAAAGAGAGATTTCCAAAGCTGAAAGGCAAGCTGAGCGAAGAAGGCAGACAGACTTTCCGGGGGGAGACCCCATCACTTCCCATTCACTGCAGGCTGATAGAACCAGGAAGAAGGAGACTCTGAGCTCCCACATTTCAGTCATGATCTCCACAGCTACCTTTTATAAAAGGCTGCAGTAAGAATCCTTTTGCTTCATAGTCAAATAGACTGCCAGCAGAGAGTCATTGGGAACCTATTTTTAAAAAGAGGCAACCAGCCCCAGAGGCCGCATTTACTCTGACAGTGGCGAGGCTTCACCCAGGGGAGGACCAGGGACCAGAGATTTCTGAACAGATGAAACTTATTGGGTGAGAAGCAAAATGTTTTCAAGGGAAAGAAAACCCCAAGAAAATCCAGTTGCCCTTTGGAAAGTATCTTTGGGACAACCATGACCTGGAAGATTGAGAATCTCCATAGACATTACATGGTCCATTTCTGTAAAAAAAAATTGAGAGAAAAATGAATAAAGATGAAACTTAGCAATGACTTACAATTGGAAAATTAAAAAAATAAATTGAAGGCTTGATTTTGGTTGTTCAAGCTATTTGAAATAATTCAGGCAAGGCTTGCATTGAAAAATTATCAAATGATTTGAGGTACAAATTGTGCAAAGAAGCAGAAGAAACAGTAGATAATAAGCTAGTGAAAGAATATTACAGAAACTGATACCTGTTTTATTACTGTGTTATAAATAATATAACACATTTGTCAAAATGATGTATAAAAATCGCCATGTGCCAGTAATGAAAAATTGGTAGAAAATATCGTCGAAAAGAAGAATAATTGGATAATTGTGAATAATTGATGTGGCAATACCAAGGAACAGTAAAAAATAAAAATATTGGAAAAGATCACAAAATACCAAGATCTGAAAATTGAACTTGAAAGATTATGGCATAAACCAGCCATTGTGATCTCAGTGATCTCAGATGATCTCAGTGGTTATCTGCTTATTGTGTGCCATACCAAAGAAATCTTGGCTGGCACATAGACAATATGCACATTGACAAAATCTCCACCTGTCAATTACAAAAGTCTATACTGCTTGGATCAGACATATACTAATCTGATACATTATGACATCTTAGCTTCTTGAGAGTCACTTGTTCCTCCTAAAAGTAACTACACATAATAGAACAGTTACAGAATGGGCTAAGATTACCTTGTACCGTCCTCAGGGGTGGGACTCTACCGGTTCGGGCAAACCAGATGTTAAAGTTACATCTGGTTCGCCAAACCGGTATTTCAACTAACTGGCTGGCACTGCCCACCCCGTCCCTTACCTCCCAGGAGTCTCCATGGAGTTTCCATGTGGCCCATTTTTAGTGGAGGTAAGTGCAGGGTCTGTGTGGAGGCTCTGGTAGGAAGGAAAACTGGACTTCCAGAAGTCAAGAAATGACTTCTGTCATTTCCAGCTTCCAGAGAGCCTCCAGAGCCCGGGCAGGCTGTTTTCACTCTCCCAGAGGCCCAGTGGAAGGCCTCCAGACCCTTGGGAGGGTAAAAAAAAAAGTCCTCCTGGGAAAAAATGGAAGTCATGAAATGGGCCTGTTTCTGGCTTCCAGTGGGCCTCCAGAGCCTAGGGGAGGCTGTTTTTGTACTCCCAAGGCCCCAGGAGGCCTCCGGACCCTTGGGAGGGCAAAAATGACTTCCCCCAGGCTCTGGAGGCCCATTAGAAGCCAGAAACAGGAAATTCTGATAGGCCAACCCCCCACCCAGCAACCAGGCAGCGAACCGGTTGCTTGGATTTTTGAATCCCACCCCTGATCATCCTCAAAGATATACTGCTGCCATATACTGTTTGTTAAAAAACCCATTTCATGAATGAGCTCAAATGAATTTTGAGTTAGAAAGAAAAAAGCTAAAAACAACATTTCTTCTCCACTTTTTTATCTTTAGTAGGTGCAAGGGAGTATTTGCAATTCTTAGGCTTCCTTGTTTTCTGTCATTTTATCTGCTGCTATTGAGGACAAACTTGAAAATCAACACTTCTTTGTAATTTTGCTCTACTTTCTTGACCATAATTGATTTTGGCATAGTTCTAAAATGGAAACTGCTTTTAGCCTAATGAGGAAATACTTCTTTATAATGGAGTGGTAATATATAGCATTATAAAGTAATAAAGTTTTCATAAAAGTAGAGAAGAGTATCATTTTAAGACATTAATATTCCAAATCAGAATAAACTGTTTCATAGGTGTACTTTTGTAATTTTAAAATGATTACACAGTGTAGTAAATAGCATTTCTTTATCTAGAAATACTGTATTTTTAATTTTGCTACTTTTTTTTAGCTCTTCTCATTGATGGAGATGAAGCCTCCAATTTCTCGTGCAAAGATGATTCTCATCACTAAAGCTGCCATTAAAGCTATTAAGGTAACCTAATAAAGAATATTTCTTCTATCATAGGCAAAATTGGCCTATCATAGCAAAATATAAGATTTGTAGTGTTTTATTAGGTTTTTTTACAAGTAAAGCAAGAGTTCATGTTCATTTTCATTGATTTGCAAACCTTGAATATTTGGATTCATCTTTTTAATATGTATTCTTCATGGTATGCGTAAAGCTCTTTTAAAAATTTAAAAGACTTGTTAGATTTGATCTGATGTTTTAAGAGTTCCATAATATTTACCAAAAAGTTCCATCTTGCTTTTCATTATTTGTAGTGTTCTGCAATTTATACCTGTAAAAATAAAAACTATTTTTCTAAATATTTTATGGAATGAGATTTCACACCAAATAAAACACATTTAATTCTTCCTTTCAGCTTTACAAACATGTAGTCCAAATTGTAGAGAAGTTTATTAAAAAGGTAAGTGGAATTACATAGCTCAAAATAAGTTGAAAAGAATCAGCAGTTTTCTCCACATTAACATTTTGTCACATCTAACATCTGAAAAAGAGATGCTATGAGAACAGATCATGAAAATATTTTACTTTCTAGGTTTTATGGAGACCGGCAGTGTAGAGTGAGATTAAACCTGTTCCCTTAACAATTCTAATAAGGTTTGAAATATAATAGTTAGTCTTCATCCTGTCAGCATTCTGTTTGGATGGATGGAAAAACTGCTCAAATAAATGCCTGTATCCTGATTCTATCAATGGGGACATTCTACTCACCTCCAGTCCTGCCCACCACATAGGATTGTGTGTAACCTTTGCAATAGGGGAGGCCTTAAGAAAATCTCATCCCCATCCCATCCATCTCTTGGATCCTTAGATGTGCTTTTTAGCAGTTTTTAATAATGTTTTAATGTCAGTTTGTTTTAATCTTTTGTCTATTTTTCACATGTTTATATTATTTGTAAGCTGCCCAGAGTCACCTTGTAGGGGAATTGGGTGGCACAGAAATTTAATAAATAAAATAAATAGACTCTATCCATATCAAGGAAAAAAATAAGAGAAAAGGGCAAGATATTTGAATAATAGGTAGAGTGTGAAAATACTTGAAATTAAACTGGAAAGTTTAAGGGGGACAACTGGTCATGTGTTACTTTTGTATTTTGTTTAAAATTCCATCACTGATGGTCCTATAGTCTCCAAGTTAGAAACTCAGATACAGAATAATAGCCCATTGCAAAGAACCGGTAATACTGGTTCCCCAGAAAGGAGGTAAATAAAAGCAACACATTGTCCATGGAGAAATGAGGCAGCAGGTAGTGAAAAAAGAGGTAACGATCATTCTGAGAATGTGAGCCAGGCACTAGAAAGAAGAAAGTATTGGAAAGATAGAAGCATGATCTTGAAACCCTTAGATATGCTAGAAGCCCATGCATAAGAAAGGAATAGTTGTTGGCCAAACCTGAAATTGTTATCCTAGTTACCCAATAGACTTATTTTATGAGCACTTAGTAATTAATGTTAGTATGTTAAACTTCAGTTGTGCATTTAGAAATGGTGATATATTTTCTTTCTTTTAAGTGTAAGCCTGAATATAAAGTTCCTGGACTGTATGTTATTGACTCCATTGTTCGCCAATCTCGTCATCAATTTGGAACAGACAAGGATGTTTTTGGGCCAAGATTCTGTAAGAATATAACTGCCACATTCCAGTATTTATATCTCTGTCCATCAGAAGATAAGGTATAGTTGTTGTTTTTAGCTTTATTTGAAGTTAATTTACAACCTGATGAACATTGTCTACGATGGAGCCCCAATGACCCAATCTGGTTTTGAATAAGGCCTTTAAGTTGAATGTTGCTCTTGTCGTGAGGCACTTTTTCCTCACAACTTTAAGATTGGAAGAACTTTTTAATGGAATTACAAAATGACATGGGAATTGCATGGACATACAGCAATTATTGATACTATGACATAAGTTTTGAGCATTTGTTAACAATTGCCATATAAGCACCTGCTTACATTCTGAATCAGATTTACCTTTTGGATCCAGATTATTGCATAATCCTATTTTTTAAAGTACTGTGTTTCTCACAAAATAAGGGTGGGCCTTATTTTTTTTTGACCCCTGAAAAAACGGCTAGGCTGTCTTTTTGGGGGTGACTTAATTTCCTCCCCCACC